>RQIL01035221.1:0-17780 GCA_003951145.1 Jimgerdemannia lactiflua | reverse complement strand
TTTACTCTATAGGCCATAGCCACATTTATTACCAAGACACATATCTAAACATTGCATTTGTCCTCAAACCACATTGGTAGCCCCAACCACACTACCCTACTTCCACACTCACTCTCCCCCCACCCCCACTCTCTCAAACACTATCTCATTGCTGATCACCTGCACTCGCCCCTCACTCTTGCTACATATGACCTCAACTAACTTCCTTCAGCTCCCTTCCCCAAAGCCCCAGCCCCTCTGCCAACCTGTCAGTATGTCTTTCATCAGCCACCATCTTTTTCCCCAGGGTCAACTTCTTTCAATCCTTGAATACTGCCAACCAGTGTCCCACCATCTCTACCTACACTGCAATGACCCACCCCAGTGTGAGCCACTCATTGCCTACTACTCCTAGCACCCTTTCCCAAAGTACATCCAACCTCCTCAGCTCATGCTCCCTATTTACCCTACCCATACACTGTCCCACCTCTCTCCAAAAGTCATCTAATACCTTGCACTCTCCTAGCCAATGCTCTGGGGTCTGCACCACCCCACCAGCCTGCCCCACCCCCAAGCACTTCTTACACTCAAAGTCCCCTCCAGCCACCAAGTGCCCTGTCCTATAATTCAGCATCACATTTCGCCTCATTACTCTCCACCACACCACCCAGAGCTTTGGGGGAATCCACTTCTTCACCTCTGCCCCCCAAGCCCATAGGCCAGACCAATCCCACTCCTCTCCAATCCCTACTCCCTGCCACCTGACTGGCCAGCAGTCTAGGGCAAAGCCCCATTGGCTATCCACCCCATTGCCAAGGCAGAAATCGATTACCGGTGACCCTCCTAGCAATAGCTTATGCCACTGTCACATCCCCAGCCCCCAGTGCTCCTCCACCACATTTCTCTTTCATCACAGTCCAATCTGATGACCTCTCTCAATCACTCTCCACCAGAAACCTTGATACCTGAGCCTCCTACTACCGCCACATCTGACCACCTCCAACAGGTCTCTGGATGATCCTCTGGAGGCATATCTTGCTTCCCACACCTTCTGCATTAGGGGGACCCACCCTCCCCCTTTTAGCACTGCTGCTCTTTAGAGCCACCATGCTCACAGAAAGTGGAACTTCTTAGGAAAGTCCACTAGTCCCAGGCCACCATGCTCCACTGGTAGTGCTAGAATCTCACAACTAATTTGACTTCTCCTCCCAGCCCAGATCCAATCCTTCTCCAGCCTTAGCAATCTCTTCACCACCCAGGCCAAGAAATCCAAGTGATAAGTCAGGTACCAAAGCTTTGGCATCCAGTAGATATTCAGAATCATCATCTGTCACACCAAGAAGATATGATGCCCCCCACAGCTTTTTAATACCTCCCCCCAAGCATGCACCTTCCCTTCCCACCAAGCCTTCAGCAGCACTGACCCATATACAGAGAGGAAGATGCCCAGGTATCAGACTACCTCTCCTGCTGGTACCACTTTTTCTATGATATTGCCACCAATGATTCCATTCCCAAGCACTATCATCTCACACTTGTGCCAGTTCAGCTTCTGGCCTGAGTATCCTTCATATCAGCCAACTGTTTTCTTGAGCTCCCCCATATCTTGGATGGAGCCCAGCCCAACCACCATATCATCTGCAAAAGCACCCACCTTCCAGGTCACCCCTAACACTGTCAACCCACCAATCCACTGCCTAATTCGATCCAGAAGCAGTTCCAATGACAGAGCATACAGAATAGGGGACAATGGGTCCCCTTGTGGCACTCCTCTCCCCAGTGAGAATGGAACTCCTTGATGGCTATTCATCATTATGGCAGGCTTGCTTCCCTCCAGTATCTGCACTATAGCCTGCCCTAATCTCCTTGGGATTCCAATTCTATTCAAAACCTTTGCCAACCACATCCATTACACTCTGTCATATACCTTCTCTTGGTCCAAGAAGACCAATCTTCCATCCACCCCTGCTGCCCTCACCCCTTCAATGATGCCATACACCCATGCCATGCTATCCCTAATCAGTCTTCTGCCAACAAAGCCATGCTTTTCCTCCCCCAGCACTTGCTGTGCCACTGCCTATAGTCATGCCACCAGCACCTTCATTATCAACTTCCTATCCATATCCAGAAGCATGATAGGTTGCCAGTTCTTCCAATCCTCTCTCAGCCCCTTGTCCTTATAAAAGAGTGCCACTAGTCCTAACTCCTGTCCCCCTAGCCAATTTCCTGAGTCAATCACAGCTCTATACATCTCTTTCATCTCTCCAAGCACACCTTCAATGTTCACCATTTTCTTCCAGAAGTCCCATGGCAGCCCATCCTCCCCTGGCACTGTCCCATTCTTTGTAGCCAACAATACCTTCGAAATTTCCTCCTCCTGAATGGGGTAAGTCAGCTCCCCCAGCCCCTCTACCCCTGGTGGGGTCCACTCCTCCTGAAAGCCTTCAATAACTCTGCCATCCTCTCCTCCCTCCTCCTCACTCCACAGGTTTCCCTATCACTCTTGAGTGAACTTAGGATATTCTGTACCCCTGTCACCATCTCCCCATCTTCTCCTATAATTCCTTCCCACCTCTGCCACACCTTGCATGCTCTTAAAAGCCTGGTAAGATACTTCATAGGCCCTTCTCCTTCCTCCAGCCCTTGCTACCTCAGTTATGCCACCATCCCCTGCACCTGTAACTCCTCTTTCTCCCTTATGGCATTCTTCAGCTCTTCAATTTCCTTCTCCATTCTCTCCATCCTCCACTCTCCACCTTCCTCCTCAGCCCCCTCTTGGCCCTTAGCAGAAGCCAGCAGGAGGCCCTCCAGTCAGTGTGAAATTTCCACCATTCGCCTTTTCCTAATCCTTCCCTTTGCTCTCCCCACCTCCCCTCAGTACATCTGTACTACAGCCTTCAGCTTCAGCCACCGATCCCCTATATCCAATCCTTCCTTTCTCCAATGTGCAATACTATCTGCCACCTCTACCCTCCATTGTTCCCACACTGCCTTGTCTTTCAACAAGGCACAGTTAAGCTGCCAATGTCCAGGCCCATCCCCACTCCCCCCAAATGTCCCCTGCCCCACTATCCCCCAGTGATCGGACCAGGGACACTACATCACCTCCAATGCCTTCCAGACATCTATCCCCCAACAGTCTGCTGTGAGGATCCAGTCGATCCATGTTCCCAGTCCATGCACCCAGTGAGTATAGACTGCTCTATTCCCCCACTTATGGTGCTCTGCATCTCCCAATGGGCTCAGTCTCTCCATCTCCTCCCATCTATCCAGTCCCCTGCTTCTACCTGTCCCCTCTAAGTCTCCATCAGATTGGTCTACAGTAGTATCTCTGACCATATTAAAGTCCCCTCCAAGTATATCAACTCCAGCTTCCACCAAAGCTCCACATTCCAGCAGCCTCTCTATCCAAGTTATTCTCTCTCCTCTTTCTGCCAGACAATAACAGGAGCCCACCACTACTGGCCCCCACCCTGGCCTTGCCCATACCCCCCATAGCAATCAATCTTCTCACTCCCCAATGTCTCTCAGTTCTCCTTTGCCTTTCCTTATCAAAATTCCAACTTTACCTTGCCATTCCACTTCCCCTCCCCATTCTCTCGACTAGTTTAATCTGTCCACCTCATCTTCACATCTCACATCCTGAAGTAGCAAAACATCTGCTTCTAAATCCTTAAGCCATGCAAAAATGTTTCAACATCTCTCTGATCCCCTTAGCCCATTGACATTGAGTGAAAAAATATTGGTTGTACTGTTCATATTGAGGAATGTATGAGTTGCATGCCCACTCTAGATCTCCATATCCTGATCCATCCTGGACAAATCCAGCTCCCTCTCAGCTTCCAGCTCTACCTCCTCCCTCTTCTTAGCCTCCAGCACCACCAAGATTTCTTGTATCTCTTCAGTGTCCTTCTCTTCCATCATTGAGCAATAGTCCTCACATGCTGTTATTGACATCTCTGCTCTATTCCAAGCATTCCACCCCCTGACCACTATTCTATATGCTGCTCCTTTCAACTCCCCTTCTCTAGTAGTATCTACCTCATACCCCTCATCTTCTAGTAGTGTTGCCAAGTGCATCGTCACCAACTTCCCTACCATGCCAACCCCATACAGAATATCACTCCAGTCCTTCTCCCTCAGCAGTCGAAAGTCAACATCCCCCAACTCCTCATCCGCTAATTCCATCATCAACCTTTGCAGCCAGGGCCCCTCTCCCATCTGCTCACCCCCTGGCATCATTGCTCTTTCCCCACCAACTGTGCTCCATCCAAACTTGTACTGGCTGCTTCATCCCACTCCTCATCTGATGCATCCACCAGGCTTTCTCCAGACACCCCAACTACCCGACCCCCCAAGGCCAATTCTGGGACCCCAAATTGGACACTCTTCACACCCTTCATCATGACATCCTCCATTGCTACCCCTCCACCACCAGTAGCATCTCCAGGTCTCTCATTCTCCTTATTCCTATCAGTCTCTCTCTCTGGCCCCCAGTCCTCAAAGAGATTTTCCTCCATGATGTTTGCCTCACCCTGCTGGGGGGCATGTACAGAGGACATGGATCCTTCAGACCCCTTCTGCCCTCCACTCCCCTCTATATTCGCCCCTGAACCTTCTTTTTTTCCACCTGCCCCAAGTCTTGTGAGGAGCTCCTGCTGCTGCTTCTTCCTCTGAGCCCTTTCCCACAACATCTTGTCTACTCGAATATTTTTCCCATTGATGTCCACTACCATCATCACCTTTTTGAAGGCTCGCCATGCCTTCTCTCTCTACTCTACTACTCCCTCCAGCTCCCAAAGTGCTGTCAATAGGTCCTCCTCCTCCTCCTCCGAGCCCCTGACTCTAGACACCTTGCACTCAAAGGGCTCCCACTTCAGTACTCTGGGCCAATCCCCCCCCTTCCCCATCGCCTCCTTTCCAGCTATTCTCAGCTATATCTCCACATCTCCAGTGCAGAATGACGTCCCTTCCCACATCTGAAATCCAATATCTACCACCTCGCCATACTCTCGCATGGCCCTTCCAACCCTCTCCTTTGTCTTCTCCATCGATACCATCAGGACCCCTTTGACCACCAGATGCACTACCCTTGGGTCCCAGTGCAGACATCTTGTCATCGGGACAGCAATCTCTCCAACTCGCACCCCTTTAGCCACTGCCACCAATACATATTCTTCCTTGATAAATCCAACTTCCACTCCCTCCAGCTCTTTCAGGAACTTCACCGAGGCCACCTTACTTAACTGCCTGCCCAGAAGCGCCAGTACTGCCCTAGCTGTCACTGCTAGCCCCCGGAAGCTAAGCATGACTGCAAACTCCGATATGGACTTCTTGAGTAATGGTGCCACCACCAGCCCCATCACACCATCAGCCAGGTCCCCCTAGCATGTCACTGGTGATCTCTCAACCAGTCCCTTGGATTGATCAGCAGCCATATCTTCTTTTTTTTCCAGATTCCCAGTCCCGCCACTATCAGCAGTCATATCAGCTCTGCCAGCCCCACCTCCACTTGTCTTCTGCCCTCCGCTGCCTAGCCTAGCACTCTCACTGCCACCAAGCTTCCCCTTCGCCCCTCCAACTTGCTGCCAGCCATCCTTATTGCCCCCTCCAGCTCCACTCTTCACTGCTGCTGTGAAGCTCACTGGTCCCTCACTCCTCTCCTCTCCTCCAGCTCCTTGACCACTCTCCACTCTGCTCCCAACAGTCACCTTCCCAAAAGACCCCATTCCCAGTCCATACTCTTCCTTTCCTTGCTGCCATTGAAATGCTACACCAGGTCTCAACCCAGTATACCAACCAGGAGATTGAATCATCACCATGATATTAGTCACTTTTTCCAATAAACCATTCAAAAGTGTGTTCAAAAGTGTGTGTAATGTGAATGGTAGTAGAAGGAGGTGCTGTTAATCTATAATACTTGCTCTGTTCAGAAATTATCTGAACACTGCACCCTTTGACCTGAATATACTGGCTTTATTGAACATATATTGACAAGCCCTTCATTAGTCAAGCACTACCATTTCTGATACAGCATGGCCAACATTGAACTGAACTGCCTAATTTGCAGCATCATCCCTGCTGCTAGGAAAGTTTTTCCCTTCGAAATTGCAAGGTCCAGCTGTGTTGGATTCCTCAAGGGGCAGATTATACAAAAGAACCCAAATAGTTTGAAAAATATTGATGCTGTCCAACTCATACTCTGGAGGGTCTCCATTCCCCTCAATGATAATACCAACTTCATACTCAGTCAGCTTATATTAGAAGATAATAAAACTAAGAGTATTCAAGAGTTGCTCTCTGCAAAAAGATTGTCAGAGTACTTCTCTGTCACACTTGATCACAACATTGTCCATATCATTATCGAGCTGCCAATTGGTGAGTAATGAAAAAAAGTAATACTTTTTATTATATTTCTTAACAATTTATACTTCCTCTTTCTGATGCATTTCTTTCTTTCTACACTTTTATTTATCTATTTTTTTGTAAATTGCTCACTATTATTATAATCAACTTCCAAAGGTATTAATTTCATTGTCATTTCATTTTATAATTCTTCTTGATATTTTAATCTGGCTTTGACTTTGACAAACTATCAATCAAGTACATAATAATTGTACTTTTTTTCACACATCTAGTATTTGATACATCTGCTCACCCATTAATTCATGTCTCTCCTCTTTCAGTGCCTTTTACACCTTTTCAGGATCACTATAAGTTAGCATTAGCAACTGTAATTGGCAATCATATAAAACATGACCATAACTTTCCATCTATTGGACCAGATCTCTCATTTTTGGAAGAACTGAATTCTGAAGAAGTGGATCTTGTTAATCATATCTTTGATGAATCTGATCCACCCAATCCTTCTTGGTCCAATGAAATTGAATTGGTACAACTATAGATTCAATGAGTTTACTCATCCTTAGCAGTAATCTGAGATCTGACTATTGTCCAGGAATATTGGTATGGTGGCCAGCATGGTGAAAAATATGCTGACCACTATCTTACATATATATATATAGAGAATTCTCTTATTTATTCAGTATTGAAAGTAACATTATTGACTTTACAAAAAACTGAGCATTCAAATGCAAAGTGGGCTGACAGATCTCCTACCTAAACAAAGCACTTATTCAGAGTTACATATATTCCAGCAAATTCTTCCAAAATCCTGTGAATCACCAGTGCAAATATATCTCAATTATCACTAATGCCAGGAGGTTTAGGTTGATATGCATACTGAAGTCATCCCCAATAACAATGAATGCCAACATTACTGCAGACTATTACTAGGGTCAGAATACTCTGTATATCTTAGGGCATATTATGAAGACCTTCTGAGATCAGTATTCTATATACTAATTCTTTTCTTCAAGATTTCAGAACCCTTGGTCCAAATGAAGATATTTTAATTGCTGATGCCTTTAATGTAACACCTGACCTATCAATGTTCTCAGTCACCTATCCACTTGACATGTTTTTTGATCAGTATGCCAGAAACAAAGACATTTATGACTAATCTTGAAAGGGTCAAAGGACTCTCCATTGGGCCTTCCAATTATGACAACAGTAATTGGCAACATAGAAGCAATTCAACTTTTAGGCACTGGGTTGAATAGTATCATTTTCAAAGCACATACTACAGAATGAGTTGCCATTAAATATAATATCACTTTAGATCCTCTGCAACTTGAAGTACAAATATTGAAGAAACTTAATGAAGTTGAGGACATTCTGAGATTGCTGTATGAAGGACTTGATAGGATGCTCTCCTACATTGTAACTAGCATGATTGGCCAGAAAGACTTCAAGATAGATGCATGGATTACTTGTGATATTATTGTTGACATTCTCAGAGTTCTGAAGAATCTTCATGGCAATAATTATATTTACAACAATATCCACCCTGGCAACATTATGAATATTGGTGGCAAATATTGATTGATTGACTTTGGCCATGCTATTCTGCAATTTGACAAGAGAGATACTGCCTCTAGCAACTGGCCCAATGGTCATATGGTATTCATATCTCACAATTAGAGCAAGTATCTTAGAGCTGGAGATGATCTAGAAGCACTCTGTTATACCATATATAATCAAGCTAAGAAATTTTGGTATATTACTTTTCAGGATCCATTTAAGGCCTTATATAAAAAAAAATATATCTTATATCTCTTCTATCTCTTCTACAGTCTTTCACAGGTCTTCCAGGATTTCTTTTGCTATATCTATAACCTCAACATTGCTATGATTCCAGATTATAAATACTAGTAAAAACTATTCAAGTATACAACTATCAATTTGGTCTCTCTACACAAAAGATACCTTCCTTAAGTCCTGAAGAGAATGTCAACAACAACCTCAACCTGAAACACCCAGTGGCATATATATCAGAAGTCACTGTAATATTGAATATTAGCTTTTAGTATAATTAATCCTATATATATAAGCAAAGGTTATTAAAGATACACAGTTATCTCTATATCAGACAATCTACTTTTTTTTTTCTAGTTTGGACAATGTCTGTTTAAGAGGTTTTCTGGTCTTTCTTCTTAATAAACTTCATAGATTATTTTTTTGCTTTAAATGAGTGTATAAAGTACTATAGTTTCTAGTGTAACAAACTACAAAAATGTAGCTACCTCATAACTCAGTCAGATGATGTGAATAAGATAACATGAATACTTAACATAGCATAGTATCTAGTACAGCAACCATTGCTGTAGAAAAACTATATAAATAACTCAAATAACTCAAGTAGGAAGCACTCTTTACAGTGACCATAACTCCTTACAGTGACTGTAATCCCTTACAGTGACCATAACTTTTTACAGTGATCATAACCCCTTACAGTGACTGTAATCTCATAAATAGCATTCTATAATTATCCAGCTAGCAACCAGATAGCAACCACAAATATATAAAATACCCCAGAGATAAGAGTAAATAAACCTCAGTCTGAAATTGAATCCAAAGTAAAAGACAAGTCTGCCTACAATACTTTGAGAAATATACTTACCAAAAGCCACTTAATCTTAAAGGAATTGAATTGCAATATTTAGGAGAAATGTCTGCTCTAAAATCACTTCTAGGAGATTGTGAGCTTTTTTTCATTTCCACTTTATATTACTTTCTAATACAAAGAAGTCTGCCTTTTGGTTCACTTGCCAGATAAGCCTGAAGAAAAATTCACTATTTCTAAGTTTTGCTACCAAGTTCAAGTGAAGAACTTAGCTGTCCTTTTGGTTTACTTGCCAGATAAGCCTAAAGAAGTCCACCATTTTCAATAGAAAAGTCCACCACATTTTTATCCACTAATCTGCCATACTTTGCAGAATCCACCTTATTCAGACTACCTCATCTATTCTATATTGTTCTATATTTTGTCTACTGATCTGCCATATTCTACTGATCCATATTTATTTAAGTAGCCCACATCACCCACTTAGCCACATTATTCGAAGACCATACCCAAGAAACTGCCCTTAAGAAACCCAATCACCTGATTGCCTGTCACGAGTATCCAGAACCTATATGTATAAGAAAACCCGATTGCCTGTCACATGATAACCTGCATTCAGAACCCATGTCTTTAAGGAAACTGATTTCCCAAGTCACAGAACCCACTATTAAGGAAATCTACCAAATTAGCTATACACTAATTGTCAAGTCACATGAATTATCCACCATTACTCAAGAAGGAAATTCACTTACAGAAGACTATCATATGAATTATCTGCCAATCCAAGAATGCTACCAAATTAGGAAATCACTTGCAGAAAGTCTCCAGCTATTGAATATTATACTACTAAACACCAATATAGGAGGAACTTATATATATTATCTGAACATTTTGTTGCTTTTTAACAAAGTAACTGGGGGCTTAAGCCAATCTACACAGCCACCTAACCTTGTAATTTGCCTCTATTGAGCCAGGCACATTACATTTGGGGGCCCAACTAAGAAGATTCTCAAAAGAATTAGTGTGACTTTTAGCTCACAGAACCCAACCTTCAACCTGGAGACCAGCACTACTGCAATCTTTAATATAATATCAATCTCAGCTACCATAAGAGAAGAAATCCCAGCCCTACAAAGCATTTGGACAGAAAGAGATTTAATTACCTCTAGAATTGGTTATCACTCAGTATCAGAAGGATCTGACATTGCAGAAGCCAGTACTGTATGAAATCCTCCACCAGTAGATATATCAACCAGAGATTTTGATGAGCTCACATCAGATGAAGTAGACAATACCAACCAAGATTTTGATAATCTTATCCAAGACCTCAATAATTATCTTTAAAGATTCCCCCCAAGAGTCTTCTCTGATTTACCCAGACCAGTAACCCCAATTCCAAATATTCAGTCCACAAGACTCCCCAGAATAGTATCAAGAAGAGCACCATCTCTCAGATTCTTTGCACCTTCAAGCTCATATCCATCAACAGCCAACAACTCAGTATCAGAATCAGAAATCGAAACAGAATCAGAGGACAGTGACAACAAAATGGGCACAATACTACCTATATTTGTAGGATACCTAGAGGAAGATCTAAGAGAATTCATAGATGCAATTGAAGGAATAGCAGCCCTGAGATTTTTCAACCCAAAGATAAATCAATGTCTTCAAAGTATAACTGAGAGAAATAGCCAAAGGCATCTTCACCAGAACTGTAAATGATATCAACACAGATCTAGAAGATATCATGGAGAATATAAGATCAGAAGAAGAACAATATGAGACCATGCAACACTGGATCATCAAAAAGTATGCAGGAAATGAAACCTGCCACAAAGCTCAAGAATCCATCATGGAAATGAAGATGAACCTTGGAGAATCCCCAAGAGCATTCTTCACTAGAATCCAGAAGAGAATATATGCTGCTGGATTCAATGCTGCCAATCAAGACATCATTGGTCCAATGACCTTTATGAATAGAATCCCACCCAATATTGCTCAATATGTCTGAACCTTGGGCATCAGAAAGCCTGAAGAGCAAGTAGATGCAGCCCAAGGATACTTTGATATCAAGCAAGGAACCACTGGGACTGATAATTGGAAAGAAGACAAAGAAGACCTCTTGGTCAAGACCCTGCAAGGAATTCTTCAAGGAGAAATAAGAGGAGAAAAGTCTACCAAAGAATGGAAGAAGGACAAGAATAAGATTCAAGACCTCAATTCGAAAGTAGACAGACAGGTTGGGCAGATTGCAAGGCTCAACACATGCGAAAATCAGGACTACTAGCCAAGATATCCCCCGTATGAAAAATGGAATTTCTAGCCAAGCTATCCACGCGAAAATTGAAATTTCCAGCCAAGCTATCCATGCGAAAATCGGAATTTCCAGCCAAGTTATCTACATGAAAATCGGAATTTCCAGCCAAGCTATCCATGTGAAAATCAGGATTATCAGAGGAAGTTACCATCCTCTGATAGTCGAAACTATCCTCCAAAAGATAGAACACAAGTTCAGTGCTTCAAGTGTGGACAGCAAGGACACTATGCTACTGAATGCAATAACTAAGGGAGCTTAAGGAATTCTGAACCACCAAACCAAAAGGATATCCACAACAAAAGGACAGAAGCTCACCCAGTTGAAGACTATGAGCAGAGTGATAGTGAGGAATACAGTGACCTAGACTTGTACCCAACCAAAGCTGAATATGGAGAAACAGTCTACCCAGTAGAAAAAAGAAAGAGAGCAGTAGGCTGCCCCCAAGCAGTAGGGAAGATATCAAAAAGAACCAACAGGAGAATTATTCAAGAAGAAGATGAGGAAGAGCAGGTTGATATACCTTCCTATTCTCCTTCACCCTTCATTCCTGAAGCTACTATCAATGGAGAAGATCCTCTACCAGAATCTACTGATGAAGAGATGGGAGAAGAATCAGAATCAGAAACTAAGACTCTAAAGTTCAAGAAGAAATACATTTCAAAGACCATGCCCCAGGCCATCTACAATGAAGTCTGGAAGAAGAGACATCTTCTTCCACTACCATTCACATTATACACAGGTTTATTAGAAAAAGCAACTAGCAAAATGGCAGTGATTCAACCTCCTGGTTGGTGTACTGGGTCTAGAACTGGTGTAGCATTCAAGTGGCAGCAAGGGAAGAAAGGGTATGGGCTGGGGATGGGTCTTTTGGGAAGACAACTGTCGAGAGTGGTGTGGATGGTAGTCAAAGAGCTGGAGGTGAGGAGAGAAGTGAGGGACCAGTGAGCTTCATGGCAGCTGTGAAGAGTGGGGCTAGAGGGGGTGATAAGAATGGATGGCAGCAAGTTGGAGGGGCAAAGGAAAGCTTGGTGGGAGTGGTAGTGCTAGGTTAGGTGTCAGAGTGCAAAAGACCAGTAGAGATGGGGCTAGCAGAGGTGGTGTGACTGCTGATAGGGGTAGGACTGGAGATCTGGAAAAAAAAGAAGATGTGACTGCTGATTGACCTAAGGGGGCAGCTGAGGGATCATTGGTAATACATAAGGGTGACCTGGCTGATGGTGTGATGGGGCTGGTGTAGAGCACTATTACTCAAGAAATCTATCTCAGAATTTGCAGTCATACTGAGCTTCTGGGGGCTGGCAGTGATAGCTAGGGTGGTGCTGGCACTTCTGGGCAGGCAACTGAGTGAGGTGGCCTTGGTAAAGTTTTTGAAAGAGCTGGAAGGGGTGGAAGTTGGATTTGTCAAGGAGGAATATGTATTGGTAGTGGTGTCCAAGAGGGTGCAAGTTGGAGAGGTCACTGTCTCAATGATGAGGTGCCTGTATTGGAACCCAAAAGTAGTGCATCTAGTAGTCAAGGAGGTTCCAATAGAGTTGATGGAGGAGATGAAGGAAAGAGTTGGAAGGGTGATGTGAGAGTTTGGTGAGGTCATGGATATTGGATTTCAGATATGGGAAGGAACATCATTCCATACTGGAGATGTAAAGGTATGACTGAGTAGCTGGAAAGGAGATGACAGGGAAAGGAGGTAATTGGCCCAGAGTGCTGAAGTGGGAGCTCTTTGAATGCAAGATATCTAGAGTCAAGGGTTTGGAGGAGGAGGAGGAGGACTTGTTGATGGCACTTTGGGAGTTGGAGGAAGCCATAGAGCAGAGAGAGAAGGCATGGTGAATCTTCAAAAAGCTACAATGATGGTGGATATTAATGGGAAGAAAATTCGAGTAAACAAGGCAATATGGGAAAGGGCTCAGAGAAAGAAGCAGTAACAAGAGCTTCTTGCAAGGCTTGGGACAGGTGCTAAAAAGAAAGAGACAGGGGCAACTGCAGGGGGGAGTGGCAGGCAGAAGGGGTCTGAGAGTTCTATGTTCTCTGAGCATGCCTCTCAGCAGAGTAGAGCAGATGCTGAGGAGGAGATTTTCTTTGACAACTGGAGGCCAGAGAGAGATGCCAACAGGAATAAGGAGAATGAGAGACCAGAGGATACCACTGGAGGAGAAGGGGCTGAGGAGGAGGATGTTATGATGAAGGGGGTGAAGAATATCTGATTTGGAGTCCTGGAATTGGCCTTGGGGGGCCAGATAGTTGGGGTGTCTGGAGAGAGTCTGGTAGATGCATTGGATGAGGAGTGAGATGAAGAGGCCAGTACTAGCCTGGATGGAGCACAGATGGTGGGGAAGAGGGTGATGACTCTAGGGGGAGAGCATGTGGAAGAGGGGCTCTGGCTGCAAAGGTTGATGATGGAATTGGCAGATGAGGAGTTGGGTGATGTTGATTTTCAACTACTGAGCAAGAAGGATTGGAGTAATATCTTGTATGGGTTGGCATGGTGGGAAAGTTGATGATAATGCACTTGGCAGCACTACTAGAGGATGAGGGGTATGAGGTGGATGTCACTAGAGAGGTAGAGATGAAAAGAGCAGCATATCAGATAGTGGTTGAGAGGTGGAATGCTTGGAATAGAGCAGAGATGTGGGAGGTGGCATGTGTAGACTTTTGCTCAATGATGGAAGAGAAGGACACAGAGGATATTCAGAAGATTCTAGTAGTGCTGGAGGCTAAGGAGAAGGAGGAGGTGGAGCTGGAAGCTGAGAGGGAGCTGGATTTGTCTAGAATGGATCAGGATATAGAGATTTAGGGTAGACCTACAACTTATACATTTCTCAATATGAACAGTACAACTAATGTTTTTTCACTCAATATCAATGGGCTGAGGGGATTAGAGAGATATTGAAACATTTTTGCATAGCTTAAAGATTTGGAAGCAGATGTTTTTCTACTTCAGAATGTAAGATGTAAAGATGAGGTAGACAGGTTAAACTGGTCACAAGAATGGGGAGGGGTAGCAGAATAGTGAAGAAAGGTTGGAATTCTGATAAGAAAAGACAAAGGAGAAATGAGAGACACTGGGGGTTGGGGAGATCAACTGCTGTGGGGGATATGGACAAGGCCAGGGTGGGGGCCAGTAGTAGTGAGCTGTTGCTATTGTCCAGCAAAAAGAGGAGGGAGAGTGACTTGAATAGAGGGGTTGTTGGATAGTGGAACTTTGGTGGAAGCTGGAGTCAATATACTTGGAGGGGACTTTAATATGGTTAGAGATACCACTATGGATTGCTCTGATGGTAGACCAGTTAGGACAGATAGAAGTGGGGGACTGGATAGATGGGAGGAGTTGGAGAGACTGAGTGATTTAGGAGATGCAGAGTACCTGAAGTTTGGAAATGGAGCAGTCTTTACCCACTGGGTGCATGGACTGGGAATGCAGATTGACTGGATTCTCATGGCTGACTGTTGGGGAATGGATGTCTGAAGGGAATTGGAGGTGATGTAGTGTCCCTGATCTGACCACTGGGCAGAGAACATTTGGGGGGAGTGGGAATGGACTCGGATATTGGTGACTTAACTGTACTTTGTTGAAAGACAAAGGGGTGTGGGAACAATGGAGGGTAAAGGTGGCAGAGAGTATTGTATGTTGGAGGAAGAAAGGTATAGTTGTAGGGGTTTGGTGGCTGAGGTTGAAGGCCACTGTACAGGTGTTTTGGGGGGAGGTGGGGAGAGCAAAGGGGAGACTTCAAAGAAAGCAGATGATGGAAATCTCATGCTGACTGGAGGGTCTCCTGTTGGTGTCTGCTGGAGGCCAGGAGGGTGCTGAGGAGGAAGGTAAAGAGTGGAGAGTAGAGAGAGTAAAGATGGAAATTGAAGAGCTGAAGGCTATCTTAAGAGAGGAAGAGGAGCTATAGGTTCAAGGAATGGTAGTACATCTGAGGTGGCAGGGGCTGGAGGAAGGAGAAAGGCCCATGAAATATCTTACCAGGCTTTTAAGAGCATGCAAGGTGCAGTAGAGGTGGGAAGGCATTATAGAAGAAGATGGCAAAATGGTAACAGGGGTGCAAGGTATTCTGGGTTCACTTCAGAGGTGATGGGGCAACCTGTGGAGTGAGAAGGAGAGAGGGGAAGATGGAAGGACTATAGAAGAGTTCTTAGAGGAGTGGACCCCACTGGCAGCTAAGGGGTTAGGGGATCTGACCCACTCCATCCAGGAGGAAGAAATTTTGAGAGTACTTCGGCTACAAAGAATGGGACAGCACCAGGGGAGGATGGACTGCCATGGGATTTCTGGAAGAAAATGGTGGATATTGAAGGGGTGCTTGGGGAGATGAAGGAGGTGTGTGGAGCTATAATCGACTCAGGAAATTGGCTAGGGGGACAGGAGTTAGGATTAGTGGCACTCCTTTACAAGGATAAGGGGCTAAGGGAGGACTGGAAGAACTGGTGACCTATCATGCTTCTGGATATGGATAGAAAGTTGAAAACAAAGATACAGGTGGCATGTTTACAGGCAGTGGCATAGCAAGTTCTGGGAGAGGAACAGCATGGCTTTGTTGGCAGAAGACTGATCAGAGATGGCACAGTATGGATGCATGGTATCATTGAAGGGGCGAGAGCTGCAGGGGTGGATGGAAGGCTGGTCTTCTTGGATCAAGAGAAGGCATATGACAGGGTGTGCCATGTGTGGTTGGAGAAGGTATTGGCAAGAATTGGAATCCCAGGGGGACTGGGGCAGGCCATTATGCAGATACTGGAGGAAAGTAAAGTGGCCATAATGGTGAATGGCCACCAAGGAGTTCCATTTTTGCTGGGGAGGAGAGTGCTGCAAGGGGACCCTCTGTCCCCTATTCTGTATGCTCTATTGCTGAAACCACTTCTAGATAGGATTAGGAGGTGGATTGGAGGGCTGATAGTATTAGGAGTGACCTAGAAGGTGGGTGCCTTTGTGGATGACATGGTGGTTGGTCTGGGCTCTGTCCAAGATATGGGGGAGCTCAAGGAGATAGTTGGCTGGTATGAAAGGTACTCAGACCAGAAGCTGAACTGGCACAAATGTGAGACAATGGTGCTGGAGAATGGAATCATTGATGGTGACATTTGGAACTGTGGTACCAGCAGGAGAGGCAGTCAGATACTTGGGCAACTTCCTCTCAGTATTTGGGTCAGTGAAGGTGTAAGCTTGGGGGGATTCACTAAAAAGCTGGGAGGGGCATCATATCTCCCTGGTAGGATGGGTGATGATTCTGAATGTCCACTGGATGCCGAAGTTATGGTACCTGGCATACCATTTGGACTTTCCAGCTTGGGTGGTGAAGAGACTGCTTAAGCTGGCAAAGGATTGGATCTGGGCTAGGAGATGAAGTCAAATTAGCTAAGAGATCCTGGCCCTACCAGTGGAGTATGGTGGCCTGGGACTGGTGGACTTTCCAAAGAAGCTCCATTGTCTATGAGCCTGGTGGCTCCAAAGAGTAGTGGTGCTGAGAGGGGGAGGGTGGGTGCCCCTGATGCAAAAGGTGTAAGAAGCAAGATATGTCCCCAGGGGGTCATCTGGAGACTTATTGGAAGTGATCAGATGTGATAGTATAGGAGGCTTAGGTATCAAGGATTCTGGTGGAGAGTGATTGAAGGAGGACATCTGATTGGACTTCAATGGGAGGGGAATGAGGTAAAGGTACACTGGGGGCCGGGGATGTGGCAGTAGCACAAGCTATTGCTAGGGGGGTCACCAGTAATTGATTTCTATCTTAATGAAGGAGTGGGGCTTTGGCCTGGATCTCTGGCCAGTAGGGTGGCATGGCATTGGGATCAGAGAGGAGTGAGATTGGTCAGGCCTATGGGCTTGGGGGGCAGAGGTGAAGAAGTGGGTCCTCTTGAAGCTCTGGGTGGTGTGGTGGAGGGTGATGAGGCGAAATGTGATACTGAACTACAGGACTGATCATTTGATAGCAGGAGGAGACTTTGAGTGTGAGGAGTGCTTGGGGGTTGAGCAGGCTGAAGGAGTGGTGCAGACTTCCGAGCATTGGCTAGGGGAGTGTAAGGTGTGGGTAGATTGTTAGAGAGAGATGGGGAAGTGCCTAGATAGTATAAATAGAGAGTATGAGCAGAGGAGGTGGGATGTACTTTAGGTGAGGATGCTCAGCATAGTAGGAAATGAGTGGCTTATACTGTGGTGGGTCATTGCAGTGTGGGTAGGAATGGCAGGACACTGGTTAGTGGTTTTTAAGGAAGAGAGGAAGCTGACTCTGGGAGAAAGATGGCAAGATAGTGATAGTTGATGAAAGATATACTGACTGGTCGGCAGAGGGGATGGGGCTCTGGAGAGGGGTGCCATCAGAAGCTAGTGGAGGTCAAATATAGTAAGAGTGAGGGTTGAGTACAGGTGATCGGCAATGAGGTAGTGTTTGAGAGAGTAGGGGTGGGGGGGAGGTTGAGTGTGGGAGTGGTAGCAAGGAGAGGGCTGGGGCTACTGATGTGGTATGAGGACAAATAAAATGTTTAGACAGGTGTTTCAGTAATAAATGAGGCTCTGGTCTA
>RQIL01035110.1:0-17780 GCA_003951145.1 Jimgerdemannia lactiflua | reverse complement strand
AATATAATAACTTGACAAATATACATCCAAATTTAATGATCTTTAGCTTGTTAGATTCCCCTATATAAGAGGAATCTAACAAGCTAAAGATCATTGAATTTGGATGTGTATTTGTCGAGTTATTTGATTTCTAAAAATAGAGTTTGAATTGGACTTCAAATCGAATTGGACCTCAATTTGAATTGATTTAAATCGAATTGGGCCTCAATTCAATTCGAAGTTTTCAAATCAAATCAAATTTAGGTCCAATTCAATTTAATTTGATTTGTTGAGAGCACTAAGTTGGACAGATATCTCTATTATAATTATCTCTACTACAGAGTAGACTTCATCATTGCCATCTTGCAGACTTGTCTCTGATATCTAAGTAGGTATATTTGTTATAATTATCTTCTATTATCAGAGAGAACTTTATTGTAGTTATCTTGAATACTTGAGAGAATTATCTCTGCCACCAGAGAGGGATTATATTATACTTAGAATATTCTTTTTATTTTACAAAATAGTACTGAGTAAACTTAGTAACTCATCCAAATTGTCAGTTCTTATAATCTAAAATATAATCAACTTCATACTCTAGTTCTTAGTTAATAATAATCTGATCAGAAGAGGGTATAATTCTTTTCTTAAAGATATTTAGAATATATAGTTGGAGTTGGAATATATGTATTCTTCTAAGAGTTGCTGGGAGGTCTAGCTAATGAATCTTTCTCTGATAACTAGTGCTTCCAAACAAATTAAATCAATTTGAATCAAATCAAATTGAGAGTCATTTGAATCAAATTGAATTGGAGATTTTTCAATTTGAATCAAATTGAATTGAGGGTCAGTATAACAGTTCTGGTTTCTTAAATGAGGAAGTGACTAAATTCTAGATGTTTAAAGTAGCTCAAAGAGTTACTAAGAGTTCAGGAAGATCTTGTAGATTCAGAGAGAAAATATTCTAAGCTTTATTCAAGAGAACAGAGAGGATATTTATACAAGATATGAAAGAAAGATCTGAGTAATCAATGGAAATGCCAAGAAGAAGGTTCTTGGCAATGATGACAAATAAAGATCCACAATATTCTATGAAGTTCCGTAACTAGCTAAGACTGGGATGGAAGTGACAAGAATTTTCTAGCTGTGGCTTAGTGCTTATGAGAATTCTTGTTGGAGGTAATGCCCCATCTTATATTCTTATTATATAAAGAGGCATTCAGTGACTATAGATATTCTTGTTTCCATTTCATAGTAGTTCAGAGTATAGTAGTAGGGGTCCCTTGTATAGAGATTCAGGCTGAGGATTTTTCTAGTGTATATCCTTATGGCTCTTCTGATATTATTAAATATCTGTTCTTAAACAGATGTCCCAGAGTGACTTCTTGACCTTACTGTCTGATGAGTAATGGTAGGTATTTTATTTTGTAGTAAGTCTTCTTGATTGGAGATGCTGTTGTATCTCTTCTTGATGCTCCCTTTTATATATATCTTCAAAGTCTTCTTCTTTGGTCTAGAATAGAGTTACCTGATTGTGAATAGTATACTACTAAGATTATCATGAGTCATTATAAGTTCAGATGAAGATCATCTTATGATTAAGATGAGTTATAGATAAGTCATGACTTATGGCTAATGGCTTACAAAGTATCAGTAGTCTCTAGATTCTGATGTTACTGGATTTAGAGGTGTCATTACATTTACTTTTTATAAAATTAGAGCTATTCTCAGCAGTGAGTTATATAGAGATAGTGATATCTTGATTTCTCCAAGAAACAGATTATTAGTGTATTAGCAAAGACTAGTAGGTAGAGGGCCTATTACTAGACTAACTATCTAAGAGATATTCAAATCCAGTTGGTAGCTTTATTTCAATATACTTCAGCTCACTAGATATCCTACTGGTTCTGGGGTCTCAAAGTAAACTTCTGATACTTAAGGCACTAGTTATTACTATATATTATCAATAATCTAAGAAAGTCAATACAGAGATTGAGTAATGTGTTTTGTTTCCCTCAAGTAATAAAGCCTAATATAGTTGCAGTGTATCTTGGTCTTGAGAATAACTCTGTCCAGGGTCTTGAGTTAATAGGTGTGGTTCACAAATACTTAATATATAAGATAAGGCTCTTTCTATTTCAGTTCAAGCTTGGTACTTTAGTTTCCTTCTATTATGGTTCAGTAGACTAAGACTTGTTATCCAATAAGCAGGGGTTTCAAGTCAGCTTTATGGATAATACTTCTTTTGCTATTCTTGTACTTGTGTGATAAATTCTCATACTTGCTGGTATACTTCATATAACTGGACAATCTCCTCAGTAATTTATTTCATCAAATTTAATTAGACTAATTCAGCAGGATCTTGTACTTCTCAGCCATAGACTAGATAGAAGAGGGTCTATTGGGTAGCAATTATCTTTGAGGTATGGATACTAAATAGAATTGCTGGAAGATAGATGTCTCAGTTTAGTTGATCCCAAATTCTACTAAGACCTTGCTTGATGGTCTGGTTCATTCACTCAGTAAGTCCATTTGCCTGTAGATGATAAGCTATTATTTACTATAGTGTAATATTTTAGCATAGTTTATTTCTCTTCTTTGTCTTTCTAGCACTTTCCATAATCTTCCAGTATCTTCCGAATGATTAGAAATCCTTTCTTGGCACTAAGCCACAGTTATCACTTCCATTTCAGTCTTAGCTAGTCACAGAACTTCATGGAACATTGCAGATCTTTATTTTTGTCATCATTGTTGAGAATTTTTCTCTTGGCATTTCCATTGATTTCTCAGATCCTTCTGGATCCTTCCTTTAGATCTTGTATAAATATCCTCTCTGTTCTCTCAAATAAAGCTCAGAATATTTTCTTCCAGAATCCACAAGATCTTCCTGAACTCTTAATAACTCTTTGAGCTATTTTGAGCACTTAGAAACAAGTTGCTTCCTCATTTAAGAAACCAGAACCATTACACTTAGTAGTAATGGTTAAGTTACATCTGGCCTAAACAAGAAACCTCTCAAGAACTAGTCAAACATTATGTCTATGGACCCCAATGCCAATGTCTGGGACAATAATATCTACAATATCTATAACACCTATGTCCCACAGAATGCTCTCCACATTCAGCAAGAAGAAGAGGATGAAATCCCTAATCAGTCATCTGGAACTCTAGAAAGCCTCTTGCATACTGTATTGGCTCAAATTTCCCAACTTCAAGAATAACTGGATAAGAAAGAGAGCAAAGTTCCTCACAGTCTACACCTGTACCTACAATGGTATCTCCAACTACAGTCACTATCAAGCCTCAGAAGTCTGATACCTTTGATGGCCAAAGAGAAGGACTGTCTACTGATGCTTGGCTTTTCCAATTGGAGTAGTATAGTGAACTGACTAAACTAAAAGAAGCAGTACTAGTCCAATTTGCCACCACACTCCTCCAAGAGAATGCTGCAATCTGGTGGTGAAATTATGTCCAGAACACAAGATTCTTTGGCCAAATCAAGGTCTGGGGCAAATTCTCAGATACTATTCAAGGCCAATTCAAACCTGTCAACAGCACCAAGGTCATGCAAGACTGCCTGGCAAATGTCAAACAACTCAAGTCTGTAAAAGCATACAATGTACAATTCCTATCTATCTTACTGGAGCTACCTCATATCACTGAAGATAAGAAGGTTGACAAGTACATCTGAGATCTCAAAGGACAAACCTGAGTTCATGTTGAACTTAAAGAACCCAAAGACCTAGACATTATAATAAAAATTGCTGATAGGTTTGATGTCATTACCTATGGCAACTACTTTGAGCAGAAGAGACCACCATTCAATAATAACCACAGAAGGGAAAAAACCAAAGTCAGAACTGTTGAACCTGCCCCCATGGATCTAGACACCATTGACAAGAACAAAAAGAATAAGCTTACACCTGAGGAGAAGAAGTGTCTCAAGAAGACTGAAGCCTGCTTCTTTTGCCAACAGCCTGGCCACATTGCTACAAAATGTCCCAAGAAGACTACTGAACCCAAGAGGATCCTGGCCCTGTCCAAAGACACTCAAGATCAACAAGTCAAACAAGAAGTCATACTCAATTTCATATGAGTCAACCCCAAGGCCCAGATTCCTCAAGCATAGTCAAAAGGAGCCATTGGTTTAGACCTTCAATCTGTCCAACAAGTCACTATTCCTGCTCATGAAAGAAGGCTCATTCCAACTGACCTTGCAGTTGAAATACCCAAGGAACATTATGTAAGAATTGCACCAAGATCTGGTCTCAGTGTCAAGTACTTACTGGATATCAGTGCTGAAGTCATTGACCCTGACTTCTAAGAAGAAATGTAAGTCCTACTAGTCAATCACAAGGACCAACCATATACTATCAATAAAGGTGACAGAATTGCACAGCTCATTCTGAAGTGAGCTACTTTGCCTGTCATCAAAGAAGTCACCAAGCTGTCATCAACCAAGCAAGATCAGAAAGGCTTTGGCAGCACTGATCAAGTTGTTAGCATAGTTAAGAACCAAGCCAACTCAATGCTCATCTTCAAAGGTCTAGTCAAAGGTCAAGAACTAGATGTCCTCATAGACAGTAGAGCTGTTGGAAACTTCATTAATAAGAACCTCATCAACAAGCTCAAGATTCTCACCAAGCCAGCTGGCAAGAATGGTGGAGTTGTCACTGCTGATGGCACCACCCTGCCAATTGACTCAATTGCTACTAAACTTCCCCTCAAGATTCAGAAGTACTGGAAATGTTTAGATTTTGAAGTGGCACTCCTAGAAGACCATAACCTGATCTTAGACAAACTCTGGCTTATATGACACAACCCACACATTGATTGGACTAAGAATGAAGTTTCCCTGATTTAAGATGAAGTCAATATTACAATCAAGCCAGACAAGACTTAGATGAAAACTCCAATTGCAATTCTTTCAGCAATCCAGTTCAAGAAGGCCCTCAAGAAAGCTACCTGTACCTTTGTTGTACTGATCCAACTCAAGAAAGAAGACAAGAAGCTATCAATCAGTGAAAGTGTCAAGTTACTGCTGAATAAGTATAAGGATGTCTTCCCAGACAAGCTACCTAGTCTACCACCTTCAAGAGACCATGATCATGAAATCAAGCTAGTATCTAATGTGGCTATTCCCAAGAAGAAGATGTACTGTATGTTACTACTTGAAATTGAAGCAGTCAAGAGGGAACTCAATGAACTCATCGAGCGAGGAGCCATTCAGCCAAGCAAGTCACCTTTTGGCTCCTCAGTCCTATTTGTCAAGAAGAAGAATAATATCTTGTGAATGTGCATAGACTACCATATACTCAACAAGATTACTGTCAAGAATCATTACCCACTGCCACTCATCGACCAAATATTTGATGCTCTCAAGAATGCCAAATACTTCACCAAGATTGACCTTACCTCTGGGTACCACCAAATTCACATCAAACCAGAAGACATATCCAAGATGGCATTCATGACACTATTTGGACTATATGAATTTCTAGTCATAGCCTTTGGTCTCACCAATGTGCCAGCAATCTTTCAAGACCTCATACAGATTGTCTTCAAGAATCAGCTCTATATCTTTGTACTTGTGTACATTGATGACATCCTGATCTTCAGTGACACTGAAGAAGAACATCTCAAACACCTTGAATAAGTCCTCAAGATCCTTCATGAACACAAGCTTTATACAAAGTTTAAGAAGTGTGAATTCTTCAAGGATCAAGTTGAATACCTTGGACACATTGTATCAGCCAAAGGAATCCAAGTAGACCCCAGGAAAATACAAGCCATTGAACAGTGGCCTATACCAGCAAGTCTCACTGAACTTAGATCCTTTCTTGGTCTGGCTGGATACTACTGTCAATTTGTCAAGAACTTCTCCAGTATAGTGGAATCTTTAACAAACCTCCTGTGAAAGGAACCCAACTCTGACCACTATGTTCTCTACATCTGGAACACCTTCTGTCAATAAGCCTTTCAAAAACTCAAGAACTACCTGACCCATGTATCTGTCCTTACAAACATAGACCCAAACTCAAAGTTCACAGTTACTACCAATGCATCCAACTTCGCAATTGGTACAATCATCTCTCAAGATGATGGTCAAGAATATAGACCTGTTGCCTTCAAGTCAAGGAAATTGTCCTTTACAGAACAAAAGCTAGCCACTCATGAAAAGGAACTTCTAGCAATCATTCATACCCTCAAGACCTAGTGACACTACCTAGAAGAAGTTGAGTTTAACATGATCACAGATTACAGGTCCCTTCAGTACATCAATACCCAACCAACTCTTTTCCATCAACAAGCCAAGTGGAGTCAGTTACTTCAGACCTTTACTCCGAACATCATCTACAAGTCTGGCAAAACCCTAGTTGTACCAGATGCACTCTCAAGAAGGCCTGACCTCCCTGCCATTTTACAAGTCACCATGGCACCTGAATTCCTTAATCAGATCAAGATGGCATATAAACAAGACTCTCTGGTTTTACAAAAGGATACCAAGGAATTCAAAGAAAAGTACACCTTCAAGAACAACCTTATGTACTATTAAGATAAGGTCTACATTCCTGCCAACTCTGAACTATGGTATAAGATTCTTTATAAACATCATAACTCCCTACTAGTTGGTTACCTTGAAACTGAGAAGACCATCAAGAACATTCAATGAGACTACTACTGGCCCAATATACTCAAGGAAATCAAGGAGTATATTCAAAGCTGTAATCTTTACTAAAGAAACAAGTCAAGCAATCAAACACCTGCTAGTCTTCTACAACTCTTACCGATTCTGACCAAGAAGTTTGAGCAAGTCACAATGAACTTTATTGTATAACTCCCATGAACCAAATCAGGCTATAATACTATTGTCATATTTGTAGACCATCTCACTAAGATTATAATCACTGATCCAACCACAACTAATGTCACTGCTTCTGAAATTGTAAGAATTTTCTTCAAGTCTATCTTTCATCAATATGGACTTCCCCAAGTAATTGTTAGTGACCATGACTCCAAATTCACAAGTCACTTCTAGCAAGTACTCTTCAAGACTCTTGGAACTCAAATTACTATGTCCACTGCCTTCCACCCTCAAACTAATGGACAAACCAAGCAAATGAACAGAACACTTGAATAAATGCTCAGAAACTATATATCTTATAAGCAAGATGATTGGGACTACTACCTGACCTATGCCAACTTTGTCTACAACAATACAGTCCAATCATCTACTGATCTTTTCCCTTTTCAGTTACTATATGGTCAAAATCCTGAGACCTCTGCAAGTCTAGTCTCATTCCAGCAATCCAGTCATACACAAATCTCCACTGCTTGACAAAATGGATTCTCTTCTCAAGATTGCTACTACGAATCTACAAAAGGCTCAACAATATCAAGCTAAGTATACAGATAAGAAATGATGTAATGTCAACTATACTATTAGAGATATGGTTCTACTCAAAGCTGACAATATCAAAACCCAATCTCAAGTCAATCACTAGTTAGCCAAATTCCAACCCAAGTACCTTGGATCCTTCGAGATCACCAAGCAAGTCTCTACCTACTCCTATTGTCTCAGTCTACTGACAACCATACATATATATCCAGTATTCTATATGTCATAACTCAAGGCCTGGAACCAGTCACTCTCTTACCCTGGCTGAATTCTGATACCCTCAGCACCAGTTATAGTTGAAGACTACATTGAGTACGAAGTTGAGAAAATCTTAGACAAATGAGTCTAATACCATTATACAGAATATCTAGTCAAGTGGATGGGCTACCCTGAATATGATACTACCTGGGAACCTGCTGCCAATCTCAAGAACTCCTAAGACCTCATTCAAGAGTTTGAGCAAAAAGAAACTCATTGATTGTCTATAAGGTTCTCCTCTTGGATAGTAGATGACATACTGTACTAATCAGGTACATTATGCATTGGGGCACTCTAAGGGATACAGCATCAGCAATAAGATTCACAGAAGAACTCTGTAAACCCTGCAACTAATGAGGTTTGAACCAGTTCTCATCCAATCAAGATGATACTCTGGCCCTTGCCTTATACAAAAATGGCTAGTTCTTGTCAATAAGCCGATATATTTTATTTGTATTTTTTTTTGTTTTATTTTCTTGTGTTACCTTCTGAATTCAATGAGGACATTAATTCTTAAGGAGGGGGAGATGTAATATTTTAGCATAGTTTATTTCTTTTCTTTGTCTTTCTAGCACTTTCTGTAACCTTCCAGTATCTTCCAAATGATTAGAAATCCTTTCTTGGTACTAAGCCATAGCTAGAACATTCTTGTCACTTCTGTTCCAGTCTTAGCTAGTTATGGAACTTTATGAAACATTGCAGATCTTTATTTGTCATTTATTTGTCATTATTGCCAAGAATCTTTCTCTTGGCATTTTCATTAATTTCTCAGATCCTTCTGGATCCTTCCTTCAGATCTTGTATAAATATCCTCTCTATTCTCTCAAATAAAGCTCAGAATATTTTCTTCCAGAATCCACAAAATCTTCCTGAACTCTTAATAACTCTTTGAGCTATTTTGAGCACTTAGAAACAAGTCACTTCCTCATTTAAGAAACCAGAACCATTACATGTAGCTTGATCTTGAAGTTGCTTACAAAGGTCTTTATGGCTTTATTAACAAATTCTTAGTCTTGGTCTATGATGATTTCCTGAGAGACACTATGGCAGCTGAAAATTTCATCATACAAAATCTCAATAATTGTCTGAGCATCAGTAGTCTCAATGATAAAGACTTCAGGCCATTTTGTTAAATAGTCTTCAATGGTGAGAATATAATATCTTCCTTAACAGATTACTAGTAGGGGTCCAATGATATCAATTCCAAGTCTCTGAAAGACTCTGGCTAGTGCTGGAATCAGTATTAATAGTACTTTATTAGTAGGCTTTTATCAGTATCTCTGGCAGATTCATATTATTGAATGTGTGTTGAAATTTGTTTCCTCATTTTGGGCCACCAATATCTCTTCTTGATTTTAGCAATAGTAGCTCTAATTCCCTAGTGTGCATTTTGGTTATAGTTGGTTATAAATATCTTCAGTATTTCATCTTCTCTTGGAACTCAGGTATATTGATCTCCTTCTACTCTCCAAAGTTCACTATTACTTTCTTGAAATTTCTTTTCTTTAGATGAATAGCTTATAAGCTGGCTAAATTTCTTTCTTAAAGCTTCTATGATATAGACTCCAGATAAGGGCAAAGTGTAAATCTTGATTCATTTGGGTGAGTGGAAAGTAGCTTTCTTTCATATAGGCTCCTTTTCTTCTTGAGTTTATGAAATTCTTAACAGAATATCTACATTGGAATTCTCAATACTTTTCTTGTAGATAATGGTGAACTGATACTCTTATAGAGATATGATCCATCTGGTAAAGATTCCTGAGAGCTCTGATTTCTTGAACAACTATTGTAGGGCTTGATGGTCTGTAGTGAGGATGAATCTCTTTCCTAAGAGATAGTGTCTAAAGTGGTCTACTGCCCATACTACTATAAGACACTTCAGTTTAGTGGCTTCATAATTTGCCTGAGTCTTATTTGTGGCCTTATTAGTATACTTGATGATATGTTCTTTCTTCTGATCATCTTGCTGAGACAAAATTGATCCAAGTTCCAGGGCTGAGGCATCAGTTGTTAGGATGAAGAACTTGTTGAAATCTGGCTATACCAGAATAGAGACTTCAGTGAGAGCCTTCTTAAATAGATCAAATGACTTCTGCTGGTCTTTCTTCTAGTAGAATGGTTGGTCTTTCTTGAAGATGTCTTGGAGTGGTACTGCCTTATCTGAAAATCTCAGGATAAATTGCTAGTAATAGGATATTAATATGAAAAAGAATAGAGTCTCCTTTGCTAAGATTGGGACTGAGTAGTTCTTGACTTTCTCCATCTTGCAGAGGTCAGTATATATATCTTAAGCTGAGATAATATATCTCAGATATTTGACTTGGTGTTTTTCAAAGAAGCACTTCTTAGTATTGAGTCTGAGTTCTGAGCTTCAGATGGTATCAAATACTTCACAGAGATCTTGCAAGTATTGCTCAAATATCTCAGAGTAGATGATTATATCATCTATGTAGACTAATATATTTCTTTTAATAAGATCTCAGTAGACATAGTTTATCATTTTTTGAAATAAGGCTGGTATATTGCAGAGTCTAAATAGTATTCAGAGATACTCATACTATCCTTATCTAGTGATGAAGGCTGTCTTATAGATGTATTTCTTAGTAATAAATATTACTTGGAATCCTTGAAACTGATCTGTGGTAGTTATGTACTTGGCTTTCCCAAGTGCATTGAGAAGGTCATCTATTCTTGGCAGTGGGTAGACATCTTCTATAGTGACTTTGTTGAGTTTTCTGAAATCCATAACTAATCTCCATCTTTCTTTCTTTGGTATGATAATTGCTGGTAAAGCCCAGGGGCTTGATGAGGGTCTGATAACTCTATTTTATAGTATTTCTTCTATGTATTTTTGTTCAAACTCAATCAGATGATATGGTGTTTGGTAGGAGTACTGTTGGATAGATTTTACATTTCTAGTATATATATAATATTCTCCATATTGATATGGTGAGAAGTTATTATATGTAGTAATAAATACATATATCTTTATATTCCTTTATCAACTCCTGTATCTGTTGTTGCTGGTCCTTGGTTAAAGTTGTCTCAATATCAATGGCTTTGATTGCTGAGTCTTTCTTCTTGGTACTATCAGTCTCACTGGAGAGGGCTTGCTATTTCTCAAAAATTCAAAGACTTCTTTCTCATAGGTATCTATCAGTAGTTCAAAATATCCCAGTATTATTCCTTTGGAGATTGTCACTACCTCAAAGTCTAGGTTCTTGATGAAAATGTAAATTAGTAACATCTGATCATAGATTTATTCTTCTGCCAAGAGGAGGTGATATCTCTCTTTAAGCTCCAGAGATGGTTCAAATATTAGATTGTCAACTTCTACTGATAGATACATATCAAGGCTTTTTTGCTAGTAAGATTGCAGGATGATGTCTTGTCTTGCTCAGATGGAATAGTAGATATGAGGTCTCATTTGTTTAAATTAAGCTATTCTTGCTAAGTGGACCTTGATGGATAATGCCTAAGAGTCTCGATTGGTACTTTCAAAGTCTTCTTGTCCTCTCTTGATACTGTCTAATTACTTCACCTTCTGGATGGTTGATTGGGTTATCTTGATGAACAGAATCTGACAGATAGCTTCCAAAGGACTGAAGAATTTGCTATACCTAGTGCTGTTGTAAATAATGACCTTCAGAGGACCTCAATAGTCCTGATCAATGACTTTTTCTTTTACTATGATTCCTTTGGCTGCTAATGATGATCTTGATAC
Organism: Jimgerdemannia lactiflua; assembly: GCA_003951145.1. Lineage (NCBI taxonomy): Eukaryota > Fungi > Mucoromycota > Endogonomycetes > Endogonales > Endogonaceae > Jimgerdemannia > Jimgerdemannia lactiflua. The sequence continues at coordinate 6,420 of RQIL01035110.1, read as the reverse complement.
CAATTGTCCATAGAGTCTCAGTAGTATAATGAGTGCAATCTGGAGATCAAAGGTCCTGGTACTCCTAGGGCAGATTGTTACTTGATAGAGAAGGCTAAGGTCATATCCAACTGATCCTTCTATTTGTACAAGAGAGGGCTGTGCCCAGAGTGACAGCAACTTGACTTGAATAACTAACTGAGTCTTGAGGAATGGTACTTTAGTGATAGCCATTGTGGATGAGAACTCTATTTTATCTGGCTTAAAAAATAGCCAGTGTGCTTCAGACTTTAGATTTCTTATATAGTTGAATCTGGTTCTTCTAAGTGGATCTAGGGCTTTCATAAGAGTGAAGATAAGATTGACTCTTTAATTATCTTTATGTGGGTAGTAATGCCAATAGATAATAGCCAGAATTTTCAATAGTAGGTCCCAGATTGTGGTCTTGTTCTTTGCTTTATAGTCTCCTTTATGGTTAATCTTCTTGTATTTTTAGCAGGCCCAGTAAATTCAAGGTTCTTACAGTATAGAGTCTTTTCTCTTGACTCAACTCTTATAGATATCCTTACTGAGGTGAATACTTCAATACTCATATTAGTAACAAGTGAAGGTTCTTTCACAATCACAGTATCCTTTCTTAACAAAGTCCTCATTTTTCTGCTTGACTTTCTTATTGGTGGGGAATCTTTTTTAATACTTGTTATAAATAAGTAAAGTGATCTAGAGAGCTTAAGTGATTGTGTAAGAATTCTTATTTTTGTCTTTCACTGTTATAATCTCCAATAGTTAGTAAAAGAGAGTCTTCTGTTCTTCTTGATAGGTCTTCTTGAAGGCCTTCAGAGTTGGTGGTTGTATTTATCTATGGATTATAGCTTATTTCAGTTCATCCTTATCTTCAATTGCTAGCATTGAAATCTTCTTGAGATCCAGGATTTGACAGTTACTATAGTCATCTCTTAGTGAGTAGAAGTGGTTGTAGTACTCACATTTACCTAGATGAAAAGCTTACATAATTCAATTTTCTACTAGTAAGAGTGGTGGCTATATTGATAGTTCTGCTTATTTACTAATATCTCAGTCATCACTTACTTCCAGACCTCAGATATCAATGACTCTAATAAAGAAATTCTCTTGTTCACTATCTTGATCTCTAGAGGCATCAAAGTTACTTTCTAATTCTTGCAGGAAATTTGCTTCACTTTCATCTTCATTCTCAGTAGTAATAGATATATTACCATATCCTTACTATTTTGTCTTGGAGGCCTGACTTGCTTTCCTTGATAATCCTCTTGATTCAATGGGCACCTTGTACTTCTGTCCATGGATGGAGAAAACTAGGAGTTATCTCTTGATATCCACATTGGCTCCAACTCAGTACAACCAGTCTGTTCTCAAGATCAGATCATAGGAGGTTGTGGGGGTTACAATAGCTTGAGATATATTAAAGCAGGCTTTCTCTACTTGAATGAGAATATCTTACACAAGTCCAAGGAGGGTAGATACTGATCTATCTGCTATGATGACTCTTGCCTTAGTTCCTTCATCAATTCCCTATCTAATTCTCTCCAACATTCTTTAGGTAATAATACAGACTGCTGCTCTGGTATCAACAAGAATTCATTTTCTCCATATATCTTTCTATTCATAAGTCTTGTAAATTGATGTTCTTGATACTGATTTTCATATACTATATGAATAGTGCTAGGCTCTTGTGTATGTGGTCCTTGGATAGGAAGTCTCTTGGTATTTTCCTTGGCTTCCTTCAGGAATTTTTGCCTAACTTCTGGTATATTCTTGATGACTTGCTTGACTATAAAGCCTGCATCTTGAGTACGAATGTATTTCCAGAGTGATGCTATTTTATGGGGCTTACTGCTCCTTCAGTATCTAGATCTCTGAGAGCAGATTCTCTTATTTCTATTGAGTATTTCATCAGCTGAGGATTCTATACCCATATGTTTATCTTCCTTGAGATCAGGCAGGGTAGTACTTGGGGTTGTCCTGGAAAGTCCTGCTTCTGCTTTGAGAGTATCTCTTCTAACTCTCTTGTCCTTCTCTTGTAGAGTATTTGAGGAGAAATGGCCATACCTTAAGTACTTTCCTGTAGACACCATTACTGATAATGGTAGAGAGAGTGGGGTTCTTGAAGGTCTTTCTCATTCTCTGGTCTGAGCAGGTGCTACATCCCAAGTTATCTTAGAGGGGTAGGTTTCATAGTATAAGGAGGTATTTTTTTGATCCTAAAGCTAAACTAGTTCTTCTTCCATTTTATGGGTCTCTTCATCCACTTGAATAAGGTTGACATTTCTGTCATTGGACTAAGTAGACTATAGCCTCAGGTAGAATCTCTAGATATATCCTTGATTTCCACAATTAAAGTATATTGAGATATAGAAACCTATTACTGATGGACCTGATGCTATAGCAGATGGTACCTGAGATAAACTTCTATTATCTCATTACTGATAGTTTAGTTTATTGTCTTGATAATAATTCTGCTGTCTTCCATCTTGATTCTTTAGCTGAGCAACTATAATTGCCAGATCCTTTATTTATTTGATAAGGATTGTCATAGAGTCCTTTTGTACTCTTGATAACTGCTGCTACTATAGCTATTGCCTAAATTGAGCTAGAGTTGAGAGTGGGGGCCTATTCTCATAGTTAACCAACTGGGCTCTAAGGAATATATTCTTCTGTTCTGCTATAGTCTCTTGAGTTCTTGGGGTCTTGACTCTAGCTAGTTCATAGTACTCTTATACTTATTAGGCTGGTCTGTAATCTGCTTCCTAGTATCCTTGTGCTCCAGTAACTTACTACTCAATACTCCAATATCCCATCCTAATAACTTACCTTTGGAGCTCTAGGTATAAGCCATTGAGGAAGGTGGTTGAAGCTAGGACTAGTTGAACTATAGACTATAAATTTGTCTTGATTATCTAGACTTGAATCTGATGATAGAAACTCTTTGGAGTTTTATTGACAGCTTGGCTCATATAGATCAGAGCTTCTTGTACTTCTTATTGGCACTTAAGGCCATTGAACTGAGTGCAAAGCTATTCCTTATAGATGTTGTATCTTGGTATATAATTTGTATTCAGTATAAGGTGGGTATTTTGTTCCTCTTTATAGATTTCTTCTCTATTCTGCTTGGCTTAATTGTATCTCTAGAGAGCTAGATATCTCAAAAATAACCCTACAATCCTAAGCTTTCTTTTGATATCCCATTGTTTGGTGGCTGCTTGTACCTCAATTTCTCCAATGAACTCCTCAATATCTTTATTGTCAGCTCTATAGAATTTCTATAGATAGCTTATATCTGACTCATCTTTACTATCTTTGCTATCTAAGTCTAGTTCAGAGGTAGTATTCCTTAATGGTCCTTATGAAGATAGAGATAGTGAAGATGCTTGATATATAGAAAGTGCTGGTAGAGAGTAGTGTCTTGGTAGTATAGGAAATTTGACTCTTCTAATCAGTACTGGAATAGAGATTCTTGATAGTAGTGAGGGTCCTCTGATTGACTGATGATAGTTATTGAATACTAGGACACTAAAAGGGCTAGTATTCATTATTTCTTATAGATAGTAGCAGAGTATAAGAGACCAAGGTACTGAGGCTTGAGTGATTGAAGGTGTAAAAGAGCTAATATAACTAATATTGAACTTATCTGCCCCTTGTTATTATGAAGTAGTAAGGTTCTATTTATCTTGCTGGAGGACTATATCACTGTCTGAGTAGTAATGAAGGTTGAATTCATTCCTTAAATTATATATAATGATAGTCTTCCTCTCCTTCTGATATTTCAAAGTATACTTAATCTAGTGGAGTAGCTCAGTTAATAGTTGTGATAATAGTTACTTCTATCAAAGTTCTTCCTATAGATAAGGGTCTGATATTCTTTAGGAAGGTCTTTTTCTTGGTCTAGGTCTTAGATCTGGAGAGGTTCTGGTTGTCCTCTGAGTTGTCTTCTTTCTCTTAAGATTAGACCATAATCTGGATTACTTCTTTTCTCTGATTTAGTTTTCTGGCTGCTGTTTCTAAACAGAGTTCTGGCTATTGTCCTAACAATAGTATGGGCTTTATTTTCTGCTAAAGAGGACTATTGTTGGCCCTAGTCTTATTGCTGGCTAGGTCCTCCTGAATTCTCTACTATTGAGTTCTTGAGCTAAAAGATCAAGTCTTTAAGAAAACTATTTCCAGTTGAGCTTTCAAAATGTGGCATATGTTTTGTAATATTTATAAGCTTCAAGCATAGCTCAATATGCTACTTGGTAAAGTGGAGTTTGTATTTGAGTATGTTTGTGGTCAATTTCTAAGTCAGTGATCATATGATGTATCATTTGAAATATTATCAAAAGAGTAAGTATGGGTGTTTGGATTGATAGCTTAATTAGCAGTCTGGGCAGGTCAATTAAACATAGTGGTAATTAGAATCCAAATATAGACAGTTGATCATAGAGCAGTAGCAATCTTGAATTATGTGGTCTGAGATTGATATATATAAGAACTTGTATATAGTTTATAACAGTTGCCAGCAATTATTTATATTGATAATCAATAGCTTGATTGCTCATATTATTCATTCAATTAACTTATTAACTATAAAGTGGGTTTCTGGTAGTCTGACAGATCTTTTTGAATATGCAGCTTAAATATATAGCTAGATCTTATATTCTTAGTAGTGATTTAACTGACTTGTATCCAGAGTAGTGATTTCCTTAACTTGGTAGTGGCGGTCTTAAATAAGAGTTATTCTTAGTTCTTAGAGTCTTTTCCCAAAGTTCTTATACTTGATTTCCTTTGTCTTTCAGAATTTAAGTTAGTATTGCAAACCAATTGACTGAGGTTTATTTACTATAGTTTAGAGAGGTATTTATACAGAGTTATGTATGGATTTTGCTAAGTATATAGCTAAGTAATTAGTAATTCCCTACTTCTGAATTAGTATTGATTTGGAAGTCAAGTGACTAATTAGTAGAATAAGGCTAATTCTTTATTTGTGACAAATATGACTAGTCAAAGTATAGTTACTATTTGTGCAACTAACTAACTAGATCAAATTTGGCTAATAGAACTGTTATTGTTTAATTTGAAGTTCAGTATGACTAGAATTATATCATTCTTCTTCTCATCTTCACTTTCTTCACAGTGTCTGGCCAAATCATTTTCTCCAACTTCCACAGTTGAGCTAAGATCAATAGGGAGTTCTGGGAATGTGAAAAGGGTGTCTGCATATTTTTCTAGAAAATTATTAAGGTCTTCTTCCTACAAAATAAATAGATTGCTGCTATTTTCTGAGTCTTGGTCCTGAGGAGTGATGTTAGTAGTGATGATGTTACCATTGATGATATCACTATCAGTAAAAGATATAGAGTAATCTTACTACTCTTCTTAAGATCTCCAATCTATGATATTTTCATCTATAAAATAGAGGACATCTATAGAGTTCTAAGAGGTGCAGACTCTCAGAAGAGGACCTTGAAATAGAGCAATCAAACTACAGATGAACTGATCTGGGTTGTCTTTTAGAAGGAGATTTCAAAGATCTTGTACTTCTTTACTCTTAACTAAAATAGTAGATTGAGCTTCTTCTACTATCATTTCCTCCAAGTAGTCTACTTGGTAGCTTGATAGTTCTTAAATATCAGAGGTCTTGATATACTGCAGATTTGGGATAGCCCAGGATATATGCCTGAAGATCTGGTGGACTCTTTTGGCCAATTGCTACTTATGCCTATCTATGTATATAGTATTTGCAATTTCTTAAGAGCTGGCTTATAAGAATTCTTGGTAGAGGTAATATTTCATCTTATATTCTTACTATATAAGGAGACATTCAGTAGCTATAGAGATTCTTATTTCTATTTTATAGTAGTTTAGAGTATAGTAGTAGGGATTCTTTGTATAAAAATTCAGGCTGGAAATTCTTCTAGTACATATTCTCATAGCTCTTCTGATGTTATTGAATATCTATTTTTGAATAGATAGCCTAAGATGACTCCTTGATCTTACTGTCTGACAGATGATGGCAGGCATTTTGTTTTGTAATAAGTCTTCTTAATTGAGAATACTATTATATCTCTTCTTAATGCTCTCTTTATATCTTCAAAGTCTTCTCCTTTAGTCTGGAGTAGGGTTACCTGATTGTAAGTAGTATACTACTGAGGTTATCATAAGTCATTATAAGTTCAGATGAAGATCATCTTATGATTAAGATGAGTTATAGATGAGTCACAACTTGTGGCTGGCAGTCTCTAGATTCTGATATTACTGGATTTAAATGTATTGTTATATTATATATCAGAATTTAACAATACTAAGACTAAATAAGAACTAGTTTTCCAAACTCTAAACAAAAGTCTGAGGTAAAATAAAAATCCCCAACCAGCTAATAGTCAATAAGGACTAATATATAAAACTCCTTTCAAAAGAACCAATTTT
>RQIL01034999.1:0-17781 GCA_003951145.1 Jimgerdemannia lactiflua | reverse complement strand
CCCCCCCCCCCCCAACGTCTCCACTTCCATTCCAATCACAACCTTTCTATTCCCTCCATTCCGCATCACAACCCACACATCACCATGGTCAAAGCCCTGATTCTCCCCGCCGCGGGAAAATCGTGACTAACCGGACCAAGCCCGTCCCACAGGCTGGCGAGGTGCATCGACTGGAAGCAGGCGAAGCACGGATATTACATCATCGAGTACCCTACCGTCCTCGGCTGTGATTATGCGGGTCCGTGGGCGAGGGCGTCGTGAGGTGGAGAGTGGGTGATCGCGTTTATGGGTGGCCGAAGGGTATGTGCGCGCGGTCGGATAATGTGAAATGTTTAGGGGGTCTTACCTTCCGGCACATAGGAACCGGGCCTTGGCTACTCGAGACTGGTTCGCGACGGGAAAGTGGTGCCCAACCGTGTCGAAATCCTTCCCAACGGGCTGGAGGGCATTCCAGATGGTTTGGCCAAGCTGGAGAAGGGCGTGTCGAGCGTGAAGCTGGTGGCCGTGCTCGATGCTGTCAGCCGTGTAGATAGATAATTTCAAGTCTTTGTCTCTTCTAATTTATGCTGTGGCGTGAAAATGGTAAGGCTCGAAGCCCAATACAATTGCATGGCCTGAAACGGAGATGATTTTACCAAAAAACAAAACCCTCCCTCTTGACCCAGTTGTCAAAAGAGGTGCTTGAACCACCAACCTCCTGAATAACAGTCAGACGCGCGCCACAGAAATATGGTTTCAATTGTATCACTGTAAAATAAAACTATTTATTTATCTCTACTCACGTGATCTTTCCTTGTGGCCATTTCTTTCCTCCTTTGCTTGGCATTGCAACTAATATTGGCTTACAGGACTAAGAAAATATTGGAACAATTTTTTGTTTTTATATTCAAGAAAAGGGCACCGCACGCCTAATCATAGTACCCTAAGGACTCCTCGACACTTACAGACAAATTTCACGCTTGCAATCAAACCAATCACGGAGAAAGTAAGCAGATCTTTTCAGCATGCGTTGTTTTATGCTATAATCGACTCTGACGGTTCCAAACCTTGCCGTCAAGCCGCCATCGTTCCATTCAAAGTTATTCATACACGACCAGTAAATGTAACCTTTGAGTGGTATGCTCTCGGCCCAAGCTTCCAACATGGACTCGAGATGATGCTTGTAGAACCAGACACGCATAACGTCATCCAATGCTTGGTCGAGCGGCAGGTAGGACTCATCGACCTCGTCCATGCCGTTCTCGGAGATGTAGACTGCGGGAGGGTTATACCTTTCCTGGATCCATTTCAGACCGAGCTTCATGATGCGCGGGACGATATAGAGCCACGAGGAAGTAGAGCGCGCACCGATGAGCTTGCTTTGGGTGGAATTACCGACCTTCTGCAGGGTTTGGACGCATTCTGGCCAGCTGGGGTTGGATACGTTTTGGAGACAGGTGGGGTCCCTTACTGGAGCGGCCCACTGGGCGGTGTAGGCGTCCCAGGCGAAGAAGTCGGCCGAGCCTTTGATAAGCTCGAGTTGGGTCGGCGTGAAGGTCGGGAGAATACTGCCCATGGTTTGGCGCATGGCAGGTGGGTAGTCGCCAATCCAAATGGGGTGGGCGTAGAAACCCACAAAAAATTGCATGGTGCGCTCGGCAGCATCTTGATCGGCCTTGGACAAAGGGTTGAGGGGCTCGGTCCAGGTATCTTTTTTTTTTTGTTGTTGAGAAAAAGTTAGTGAGGATAAGCACAAAGGCCAAATTCGTAAGAAATAAAGATCAATACTTACTGTCAAGAATGATACCGATCTGACCAGGATATTTACTCTGGAACTCGGTACGGTAAATGTTCACAGCAGCAGCGTGAGCCTTCAGAGAGTTATGACCGCAGATCCAGGGCTCGGTGGAGGAATTACCCTCGGCACAGATGGCGCGATCACTGCAACGGCCAGGAGGATAGTCGCCAAAGCGATAAGCTAGAATAGATAAGATCAGGTGTCAATGACCAAGCCGTAAGCTCTTAGCAGCACAACATTAACAAAGCAACTCCTATTATATATCAAGGTACCTTCGGCACAAAAAGTTCCGGGCTCGTTCATGGTGATCCACATGCGAACACGGTCAGCGAGGGAATCGAAGACGACGTGAGCGTAGTGTGCAAAATCCGCCACGATTTTGTCACTCAGCCAACCGCCGTACTTGTCCTGAAGTGCTTGAGGCAAGTCCCAATGGAACAAAGTGGCAATAGGCGTGATCCCGTTCTTGAGGAGTTCGTTGACAAGATTGTTATAGAAGGCGAGACCCTTGGGATTGACGGGCCATCGCCGTTAGGCAGAATTCGGGTCCACGCGATTGAGAAAGAGTAGTGGTTCACGCCGAGCTTTTTCAAGATCTGTACATCCTCCTTGTACAGGTGGTAATGATCATCGGCCACATCACCGGTCGTGTTGTCGGCAATCTTGCCAGGGATATGAGAGTAAGTGTCCCAAATCGAGACACCTTTACCGTCTTCATTCCACACACCCTCGATCTGGTACGCCGTGGTCGCGCAACCGAAGATGAAGTCCTCCGGGGGGGAAATCCTGTGCGGCTCCAAGTGGTAAGGAATGTCGCTCTTGCATTGCAAATCGAATCGAGCGTGTACATCTTGTAAGAGAGCGGAGACGCAAAGGGCCAAGAAGACTAAGCCTGGGGTTTTCAAGAGGGCAGGCATAATGTTGTAAGAGCGACCCACAGCAACAGCTACGTGGTTCGCAATATTTGCTCGAATTTATAGCAACTGCTGAATACTTAACTGCAACACTTGCATACTAAAAAATGCGTCGCAAACAGCACCAATGATTCGATGATGGATCCTGCTTGTCCTTTATTCCAATGATTTGACGCAGCCCAATCTCTGCTGAAATCCAAGGGTAATTCTCATCGTACATTATGTCCTGACAAATACGACAAATATGAAATATGCCCGATTTTATATGTTAGAGAAAAAATCTTATTTATTTATTACCAATTAATAGCTTCACAAAAGACTGACAATTACGACAAAACTGTGCATATAACAAACAGCGGAGCCCCGTGTTTGGCATGAAGACGATAATCATGATTCTGGTGTACCCACACGCCGAACAATTCGATTCAAATGCCTCGAAAAGCAATGACATCATCTCATCCACATTACAAGATCTCCTGCTCCTTCGCAAATTCGATGAACACCTGCGCCAAACTAGTCTGGCTAACCGAATAATCCATAATCTCCTGCCTCCCCCTCTCCCGTTGCAGTACATCGAAAAGCCGTGCCAGAAAACGAGTGGTTTTCTTAGCGGATTCGGTCCTGGCTTCTGCGGAAGAGGTAGATGGATTGTCTCCTTCGTCCTCCTTGAGTATTTCAAATTCAACCCGGCTCCCCAAATTCTGCACCAGCTTGGCTCCAGGGAACTCGTCCTGTATGATGTAAATCAATGCGGGAGTGGTTTGAGGCGTACGTGTCTTGACAAGGAGCTTGTAACCGGCTCCATAGACATTTTTGAGGCGTTGGGGCGTGCCCAAGGCTTGGAGGCGACCGTTCACGATGATACCAATGCGGTCGCAGAGGGCGTCCTATTACGGAAATGTCGAATGAAAAAGGATTAGTTTGTCACAAACAAGTAACAAGTTTGCAGACAAAAAAGAGCTATAGACAGGTGGAGACGTACCGCTTCCTCCATACTATGTGTCGTCAGCACGACACTGCACCTCTTCTTCAGTTCCTTTATCGCAGTCCAAATCGACTGCCTAACCGCCACATCCACCCCCGTTGTCGGCTCATCCAAAAACACGATCGCTGGCGCGCCAACAATCGCGATTCCTAGCATCAGTCGACGCAAGTTGCCACCGCTATACTCCTTGGCACGACGATCAGCCACTTCTCCGATACTCATTTCATTTATAACCCGGTCGATTTCAGCCTCCAGTACGCCCGCGGGAAGACCCCTGGCTTTAGCATAGAACCGCAAATGTTCGCGAGCTGTAAGGAGTTCCCAGACGGGGTTCTCTTGCGGACAGACACCAATCAGGGGGGGAATAGCGCTACTGAACGGGATAATGGAGTGAGAGGAAATTTGGGCGGCGCCGCTGGTGGCTGTTTCTTGGCCTGTGAGGATCTGATGTGAAACAGCGTACGTAATGAATATTAATGATCTATATTGCTGACTATTTCAAAAGCGTAGCAGGCTAAGTGCATTATTTTCACCTTGATGGTGGTTGTCTTTCCGGCGCCGTTTGGCCCCAAATAACCAAAGCATTCCTTCGTCTTGACTGACATCCATAGATCTTCGAGAACCTTGACATTCTTCTTGGCACTGCTTTTATCAACGAAGGTCTTGCTGAGGCCTTGCACAACGACCTCGTCATCTTCAGTCAACTCCCTTCGTCTTAACCTGTTGGTCTCTTGTATCAATACCGCGTCTTCCACCCGTTTCCGATCAGCGTCGTTCCCAATCTCATCATCATTCATCAAGACGCTGACCTCATTTCTTTGGTCGGCTGGTGTTGCTGTTTGTTGGGGTGAGGATGAAAACAGCTTGCGCATAAAAAAGAATGGAGACCGTTTATGGAACATCCGGTAGTCGATATATATGACGAGGAAGGCATACAGAACGGCAGCGGCGATAAGACAAAGCCACGTTCCGAGAACAGCCTTGCTGGGATCGAATGTGTCCAGGGATGTGTAGGCCTGGTGGTTAACTTGGGCTTCGCAAAGTCTCTAAAGAAAACCATGACCAACATGAAGAACATGACAGCCATGTTGTGAGCTTTAAGCACTCCGCAATTTGCATGAAGAGGCAGAATTAGCTGCATTAGCTTACCCTGAATGCAATCTGCAAACCAAACGTAGGCGTCAACACAATCGTCAAAAGGTACACAACCCATGTGTCAGCGCGCCCGTTCGTTGCAAAAGTCACTATGAAATACGGAGCAAACACGAGCACCGCCTGGAGAACACCCAATATAGGCCCGACAGCCGAGGCTTTCTTGAACAGGAACGAAAGAAGGTAGGACTGCAAGATAATGGGCGGGCCCGCAAATATACTGAGGAGTAACCAAGGTAGAAGGCTTGTGTTTGTGAAGACGGGTATTTGGGTGGCGTATAGGAGGATGATGTCGAGAATAAGGGGCACTAGGTAGATAATTATGTCACGGCAGAACGCGGCGAGGAAGTAGATGGAGCCAGGGATGCCCTGAACGGTGAGGAGCATGCGTTGGCCCGCTTCGCGTTCCATTACCAAGGCTTGGGCGAAGGTAGTGCTCACAAAGGCAAGGGCTATTTTAAAAAGGAATCAAAGAGAGAGCGTCAAAAGAGAGATCGATAACTTTCTGATGGAGGCAAACCTTGACGTAGATCCTTCGCCTCGGTAAAATATGGCAGTCTTTGCAACAACAACAGCAAAAGGTAATGGTGGTACTTACACATCGTCATGAACGAAGGAATAAATAGGGTGCCGAAATCAAATTGTTCCGATGCCAGTGATGGGAACGTTTTCAACCCCGCCGTGATATTCACAAAGGGGAACTGAGAAGAGCTACTGCCATTGCCAAGCAGATTCGCTGAAGCCAGATTCATTGCATTGGCCATCACAGGGACTGAAAACTGACCATCATTGTACAAGATGGTATACCCCAAATCCAGCTGCCCGGCGCTGTTCAGCTGTAATAGATCGAGCTCGTAGCCGGCCGTAGGGCGCTGGACGACGGCGGATTTGTTCTGGACAACCAATAGATTCTGCTCGTGCTGGTAGTCGGCGATGTTTTGTAAAGCCGAAAATTGCGTCCAGTTCGGCGCCGCGCTTGAGGGTGCGGATGGTGGCATTGGGAAGAGGGCATTCAATTGCGGGTAGAGACTATTTGACCAAACCGATGACCATGTGGAGGCGTCGTCAAAGACGTAGGGCAGAAGGAGTTGTCCGTCTGTATAATTTAGCATCTGGGGGATGATGGGGACACTTCAAAGGAAAACATTTGAATGAATGGATGTTGCCATACAACGACGTTCCAAAAATGTTTGCTCGATGCGTTATTGCTAGAGTAACACTTACACGGTTTGTTCGCCCACATTCACATATGTGCCCGAGGTCGTTTTGCTCTGCGATATTCAACAATCAAGGTCAAAAGTTACAATTTTTGACAATCGGCCTTGATCGATGCAGGATCAAGTCAGTTCTCTTACCACAACAATTCCAACCACGATAAAGAGTACGGGGAAGTATGTCGCGAGGGCAAGAACCCTTTTGTTCCGGAGCGAATTCTTGATATTGACTATGAACAGTGCTCTCCATTGGGCCCGTTGAGACACAATGCGATCCGCCATGTTTCTTGAGTATGACCTTGAGGTGAAAAAGATGAAATGATGTTTAAATAATCACAAGGGTGTCTTCAATCTTTGAAGAAACGAGTTCTCGTATCCTCTACAAATAGATTGCGAACCGAATATGGCGCGATGAGATCACGCATTACCTTTCCAGAAGTCGTCAACGTCGTCGAGATACTTCCCCTTGTTGTTTCTTCCGATCTCGGATACCAAAAAAATTGCCTTAGGTTTCACAACTCATGTTACCTTGGCGGCTGCTTGGCGGATCTTGGGTTGTACAATTGGTTGGACTAACTCAAACGATAACAAGTGTTACGGTCTTGATCGAAAGGAGAACAACGATCCCTAAATTGGCACCGAAACCCGCAGGTTCCAAGAATAAACAGGCGTGGAATTTTTAGAAAAGGACGTCATTTGCTAAAGTGAAACACATGGGTTAGTAAGTATGCTGCGGCAATTATAGCTTGCTGCGGAAGAACTATAGTGCACACGTGACAGGGGCAGTGACTGTCAAATCAAGCCACTGAGGTTACAAAAACCCTTCTTGCAGGTTTCCATTGTGAATGTAAATACTTGCCAATTCTTTGCTCCCGACTTTCCCCTCAATCGCGTAACTATTTCCAAGTCGACATGGCTGCTACCCGTGAATCTGCACAGATGAAGTATGCTGTCACAGCACGGCGCTCGTGGATGCGACAATTCAAGGCGCTGATGGTCCGGAACTATAAACTCAAGAAGCGGAACCTTGGGGAAACTTTTCAGACGGTTTTTATGGTAAGTCCAAAAAAAAAATGTGCTTCTTATTCGGTTCCGTTACTTGGGCTCGATACGAATTCATCACATCGCTCACCATAATTTTTCGCTTTGCTGCAGCCCGTATGGTTCACTTTGATTCTACTTATTATTAATTTGACGAGCCCTCGTATCCAGACAAGTAAGAGAAGAATGTTTATTTAATATATTGAAGGAAGTTTCAAGTACCGTAGCTTGACGACCACGGATTGAAAGTAATACTCACCTCCATGTCTCCTCCTATTACAGGCTATTCCGTTAGCCCGTTACCACCCTTAACTTCCGCGGCGAGCGATATATGTTCTCCGTCCGTGCTTACAAACTGCGTCCATTTCGGATACACAAACATCACCCCAATCGATCCAATCATCAGCCAACTAAACACCTTCTTCTCTGTGTCTGAGCCGAACCCTGTCATCATCAGAAATTTCGCAACTGTTGATGACATGGTCAGATTCTACAACAACTCGCCAGCCAGTTTTGTCATCGGCGTCAACTTTAAAAACATATCTGCCTCTGCCAACGTGTACGACATCCATGCTAACCATACTGTCTTCTCCGACGGATTCATCAACACACGCTTTGCAACGATGCAAAGCTATCTCGACAGAGCAATCATCAACGTTAAACGTCAAAGTTTGAACTTACCGCTGCTATCCTCACCTTTGCCATCGAAGTCTACCGACCCGGGAACCAACAGTACGGGCTACGGACGCAGCTTTATCTCCACGGCATTCTTCGTCGGACAGACACCGGCTTTCAGTATCAATGCCTACATCGGCCCCTATTACCTAATCTTCGCCTTCCAATCCGTCTGGGTGAACATTCTCAACCTTGTCATTCAAGAGAAATTCAAAAAAATCAAACAAACCATGTTAACAATGGGCCTGTCCCAATCAGCTTACATGGCCAGTATATTCGTCGTTCACTCTATCCTTGGTGTGCTCACCTGCATTCTCGTCATGGTCATCTGCTACGCCGGCAAGATCTTCTGGTTCTCGCATTGGTTTCTCGTATTCGTTCTCCTGTTTCTCTTCGTCGTCTCTGCCACTGCCATTGGCTACATCTTTGCCATCCCCTTCAGCAACCCTAAGAGCGTCATCTTTGGGGGCTGGCTGCCGACGCTCATCTTCCTGGCCTGCTACGCAGCGTCCTTCTTCACTCTCTTCAACTCGCCCGACAACACCGTCGCAAAAGAGACCGCCACCTATCTCATTAGCGGCGTCGCGTTCGGCCGCGCCATCGACTACATCTCCAATTCCGAGCTCATCCTCGTCGGGGTCACTTTCGACAATATCCAGTACACACCCTTGCCTAGAATTTATGGCATGCTGATCCTTGACATCATCCTATACGGGTTACTGGCGTGGTACCTGGAGAGAGTTTTCCCTGGAGAAGGGTCGCACCCGTTGCCGTGGAACTTCATCTTCCGTCGCAGTTTCTGGGGATTTCCGTCCAGTCAAACGAAGACCAATATGGATGTCCAGAACGGCGGACCCGACAACAACGCCGCACCGAACGATATGATCGAGCCGTTGGATGTGAATGCTATCCCATTGGAAGATCGTGGGACGATCAAGATGGTGAACCTGACAAAGACGTTCAAGATTGCAGGCGGCTCTATGTTCAAGAAGAGTTCGGAAAATGTGGCCTTAGATGGTTTGTCGCTGGAACTGCACAGAAACGAGACACTTGGTTTGCTTGGGCATAATGGTGGGTGAAAATATCTTTTTTTTTCTTGTTCTCCGACGTTGATAGATGTTTCATTCGCCTCGCCTAATGAGGAACCTAACCATTGTTCGCTTCTCTTTCAAAGGCGCCGGAAAAACAACCGCGATCTCCATTCTCACGGGTGCCATCCTTCCCACCTCCGGCACTATCACCATCAACGGCACGGTCCTCCCCTCGTCCCGCGACAACTCGGACGACCTGCACTCCCTCCACCTGCTACACTCTAACCTCGGCGTCTGCCCGCAGCATGACGTGCTGTTTACGCAGTTGAGCGCATACGAGACACTGGAGGTCTTCGCAGCCATCAAGGGCGTTGTCGTTTTATCGAGGAACGCGACGGAGGACGGTGAGGATGATAGGGAGAACGAGACGGCGCAACAGTTGCTGAAATCGTACATTATGGATTTGTTGGATGACGTCTATCTCAAAGATAAGGCAGATAACAGGATTGAGACGTTCAGCGGTGGCATGAAGAGGAAGTTGAGCGTGGCGATTGCGTTCTTGGGCGATCCTAAGATTGTACTGTTGGATGAGCCGACTACGGGAATGGTTCGTATCGCAAAGTGGGCGTTTGCGGGAATGAAAAAAAGGCCCGAAGTTGTACCACTTACCAACGTGAACCTTCTATAGGACGTGTACTCCCGCAAGCAAATTTGGCAGCTGATGCAGGACTCCAAAGCCGGCAGAACGATTATCCTTACTACACATTCGATGGTAATGTTTCCACAACTGCAATAATCAAATTCTGACCGCTCTGCATCACCCGTTGTCTAATCACAAATTGAACGTCGTCTCACAGGAAGAGGCAGATGCGCTTGGCGACCGCATTGCTATCATCTCCAAGGGAAAGCTTCAGACTTTGGGCACGTCACTGTATCTGAAGAATCGGTTCGGCGTTGGGTACCACCTGAATCTGGAGAAGCTTCAAGATGCGGAGCAGTCAACGACTCTGTTCAACGAAACTGAAGTGACAGCTTTGGTGAAGGAATATTTCCCAGGTTTGTTTCTCGACGCAGTGTATATTTTGAATCTTGATAAATTTTCCATGAGCGAACACATTTATATAAACCACATTATTTTTTCTATCCCATTATCAGACGCTTCTGTCCTGTCCAACACAGCCTATGATATTACCTACATTCTTCCCCTCGGATCTAACAATCCCATTTCAGAAGAAGATTCCATCACAAAACCACACAATCCCGTCCCACGCCACGAGATCATCGACATATCGCATTCCACTTCGACTTTCCCCCAATTTTTTGAGAGATTGAATCGTGAGATGGAGGCGAAGGATGGGTTGGGAGTGGCGAGCGTTGGATTGGGTTTGACTACTTTGGAGGAGGTTCGTCTCACGATCTCCTTTTTATTCATTGCGTACTCTCTTTCTATAATTTCGTTATCGTATTCATCCCGCAAAGCACATGTAAGAGCGTGCTAATTCCATGATTTACTTTGTTCACCTCATCTGTAGGTTTTCCTGCGACTTCAGAAGGAACAGGAACAGGAATAATAACGCTTGTGCGTCGTCGTGCTTGCAAATCATGTAACCTATGTGCACAAGACCTCAAAGCTCAATGCTCTCCTATTTTTAACAGCCACTTGCTTGATTCAGTAATATTGACCGCTTCCCCAAATTTCTATATGACAATACTTTGAATTTTCATATGCTTTGTACCAACTTTGGATAAAACAGCTATAAATTAACTCCTGCTCGTGATAATGATTGCTAACAACCTTGAGGATCAGTGGGAACGGAGGAGTAAAGGATGTTGCATCCGAACTCCCGACTTGTGTCTTATCAACATTTATCTGAGATCGATGTCTGCCGTGAGTGATGCACAAGCAAAACTCGCCACCGCGCCACTTGATCGCGTTTATGTAAGAGCAACGACGAGAGAATGTGAGTCAATTTGTCGTACCCCATAGTCCGTCGGCGGGGGCTTGCCAGACCATCCCCCCTGCAAGTCATGAAAACTCGATCTATGTGATCAGAATAAGTAGACCGGATGTTTCGGCCCTTGAGATGGTAAACAGTCTGTCACAAGGCATCGAAAATTTGAAAATTGAGAGGGGCCGGCCGGATCAATCAACGACGGTGCATCAGGTGCAGTAAACAAAGGCCACGATTTTGGCCAAACTTAGGGCTTCATCGCCAAATCACGGCAGGTTTACTGTTTTGCCGAGCGCCGCTGTGTGCTGCTGATTCACGTGCCGATGGTCGCCGCCGCCGGAAACGGAAATGGTACATCACGATTGTCATCAACCGACCCAAATTCGCAATAAAGGGTTACACATCCCCTTCATGTCCGCATACCCGAGCGCCGTGCTTTTCACAAAAAAATGTACAAATAGTCACAAAGCCCCGTTGCTTTCTCCAGGGTTCGATTCATACCACCACCGCCATCACCACCACTCTTTCCGACAACCATCATCATGCCCACCGAAAAGTTCCTCGTCAGGGAAAAGGTCCGAAGTGGTCTGCGCAAGCTTCCGCCGCCGGCTACTATCGGCCTTCTGCGCCACATCTTCTCCCTTCCCGCGAAGCCTGCACGGCTTCTCTTGCACGATATCTTGAAGCCGCGTAAAGAGCATCAACCATGGATGAGGAAGGTGACGTGGGAGTCAAGCTGGAAGGGCTACTGGTTCGGCGAGAATATCCAACATCTTGACCACAGTGGCATCGCTAAAAGGGCGAAAGATGCTGACCTTGTGATTTTTTACATTCACGGTAAGCTATCGGATGTTTCTGCCTAATTTTTTTATTTTATTTTTTCCAGCAACTCTTTGACCACCTATAAACTTACCAATTCATACTTATACTGACATATTTGAAGGCGGTGGATTCCGTCTCGGAACTCCAACCATGTACACGGAGACGTTTGTCAATTGGCTGAACATGCTTAAAGAAGAACATGGCCTAAATGCCGTAATCATGTCTGTAAAATACAGTATGTATATTTCCTTCACTGGAGGCGCCATTGTGCCATATTGGATTTCCAAAATGCTCACCATTCTCATCCATAATAGGACTTGCACCCGAACATAAATACCCTGGACCGGTGGAGGATGTCGTCGGAGCATATGAATACCTTGTTCGCGATTTGGGTATCTCCGGCAGTAAAATTATTGTGGGTGAGTAATATTGAATACATGTCATCTGCCGCACACAAAGACCTCGTTTCACACCAATCGAATTTAACTAAAATCATATTTTTCTTTTGTCCATTATCACAGGTGGAGATTCCGCTGGCGGAGCTCTCGCCCTCGAAACCCTCTTCCTGACCAACGACCCGTCCGCCTTCATCATCGAGACAGAGGGGGGTGTCGCCGAGCGGCCGACCGAGGATCCTCTCCCACGCCCCGCTGGGCTTATCCTCATCTCCCCTCTTGTCACCGACCAAACAACGGCCGCCTCGTGGAAGACGAATGCTAAATACGACTATATTACGCAATCCGCGGCCAAGGTCGTCCGCAGGGAGTACATTCCCAAGGACATGACGACGCCGATCCCGTTCCTGGACATGACGCAGCAGGACACTGGTTTTGGCGATTGGATGCCGAAGAACATTATGGTGGTGTTGGGAGGAAAGGAGGTAATGCTGGACGACGGATTGATGTTCGCAAGGAAGATGAAGAACGACGGGATGAATGTTGAACTCGTTGTGGAGGACGAGCTCGTGCACGATTGGTTCCTCGTAAGGGAGGTGGTTAAGGATAAGTCGATCACGGAAAAGACGGATAAGTTGTGGGCGCAATGGGTCATAAAGTCACTGAACGAGTATAATATCCGTCATTCGTACCTGTCGGCCGTCATCGAGGAAAAGTTCCCACTCTCGGCGGAGGAGGATTTGGTCGAGGAGATGGTCTCGTTCTCGGCTGAGGACGACCTCACCGAGGGTAGGGTCTCGTTTTCGGGTGAGGAGGACTTCATCGAGGAGAGGGTCCCAATCCCGGGTAAGGAGATCATCGTCCCAATCGCGGCAGGGATGGTCTCGATCTCGGCTCAGAATGATGCTCTTTGTGCTGGAGTTGTGTATTAGCAAATGTATAATAATCGAATCTTTCTTATAACTATATACTGTATGTACATTTATTTTGTAACTAAAACTCGTAGTGATCTGGTACGAGTCACCCATTCGAGGCTTGATTGCCTCTTCATTGTCGAATAGCAAGCTCCTAAATGAATAGCTATGGCAAGTCACTGTACAGTCCTTTCACTGGGAACACATAAACAACGGTGGCTGCGCAGGCTGTGCCGCTGACCGGAGGGCTTGCATTCTCGCTTGCTGAACAAGATAGTCATATTTTTTGGCGCAAACATACGTAAAACGCGTACCAAACCTTTTGCTGGTCTAAGAAGACGGCCTTTGGGTACCGTGTACATTCTCATTCTCAATGACGAAGCATACCTTGCCTGCGATTCTTCCAACCAGTCGTTCGCTCTGCCCTAAAACTGCTGCACACGCTCTCCCAATACAAAAATTACATAACCCAAAGGTTCGAATCCCTTACAATCACAAGGCGAGTCAACAAGTTTCCTCATTTGATATTCCCGCTTTGAACTTCCAAATGCAGTTATGACGTTTCACAATTAAAGCTAGAATATCATGTTCACTGGAAACCTATGTATTGGCTGTTTCCCCTGATGTGCGAGAACTCAGTGATATCAATCCACTCCAGCAAGCTTTCATGGCACATTATATTACAAGAATAAAAAACTAAACTATGTACTACTTTTTCAAAGGGGGACTACGTCAAGGGAAAATCAAGACCAATTGTTCTATTGCAATTAATGCAATACGCAGAAATGTTCGGTACGAGCCAACCGTTCTGCCAGCGTGCTAAGAAGAAATCAAACTGAATATATCCAATTTTCATCAAATAAACCGTCGAAAACAAGATAGCTAGCAAATCGTTCATGCTGGAGTTGGAGGACGTGCCACTTTCCTCTGTATTAAGGGGCCCGGAGTACCGGTGAAGAAGTAGACGATCGGAACGGTCGCGAAAATCAAGGCCGCGATCATGATGGTGACCCAGAAAAAGCCGTACTGTCCATACACAATACCACCGGTGGTGGGGCCAACCAGATAACCTATTATTATGATGAGTGAACAAGATGAGTTATAAGGTTTCAAGCGAATTCATTAAAAACAAAAAAAAATAAAAAAAAAATTGGATTACCAAACTTACCAACACTGAATGCCATGTTAAAGATAGCGTAACTCCGCGCGAATCCATCGCCCTCCCGACCTCCCTGCATATTCACCACAGTCGCAATTTCCGCCAACACGGGCGACAAGAAGGCAGCGCCAACGCCACCGACCAATACCAATCCAACAATCAACGGCCACAGTCCCGTATCCTTGTTCGGCAGCGCCAACAGGATGGTGCATAGGGCAGTCAATATCATGCTAACCAGAACGACAATCCTGGGCCCGTACTTGTCACTCACCCACCCCGCACCGGGCCCGCAAATGAACCCGGGCACGACATGGGCGATGAAGACCAGGCCGATCGAGCCGGTGTTAAGGCCCCACTCCGTGGCCAGGCGGAGCGTGACGGTGGGCTCGAGGGCCCCATAGAGGAAGGAGTTGACAATCGTCACGATGAGGGCGGAAATCATGCGCGGGTTCATGATGAGTCTGAGCGTTTGCACCTCTTGGTGGGCAAGAGTTCCGGACGCGGCTGAGGTCGTGGTCGTCTCTAGCTTGTTCTCGTTCGCGTTGTCGGTACCGATGACGATGTCTGAGGCGGTGGCCGAGATGCCACTCTTCTCTGTGGGAACGTTGATCTTTTCGGATATCCCTGATACTGAGGGAGTCCCTGCTTTTTCGACGTCGTCATTGTCAAACCATTCCTTTGGGGCATTTCGCTTCTCAACAACCAGAAGGCGGAAGATAAAATCGATCGTGGCAATGATGGTACAGAAAATGAACGGCGCCTTGGGCCCTAGTTGAGCGTACAAGGCTAAAAAAAGGATTGGTAACAGAGAATTGACCAAACATGACCGATATAATGCGTGGAAATACATGTAGTCTAACGCAAAGGTCAGCCTACCTCCACCGATCGGCGGCCCAGCCAACATCCCCACCGAATATGACACCATGACCTTGCCCATCTCCACGCCGAGTTCGGACGCCGGAATAATATCAGCGACGAGGCTCAATCCGAGGGTCCATACACAAGCGGCAGAGACGCCTTGTGCGAAACGGGCGATGAGCAAGAGCCAGTAGTAATTGGCAAACATGAGGACTATCGTCGACAGGATCATGCCGAGCATGCCCATCAACATTGGGAATCGGCGCGTTAGGGTGCGATCTCCCATGATTCCGAAGGCGGGCGAGCCACCGAGCAGGCCCACCGCGTACGCCGCGAGAAGGATGCCGGTGTCTCGTGCAGTAGAGGCTGAATTTTCGGAGACAGTGTAAGGGTCTATGTTGGGGTCGTAGCCTACCCCGCTGTAGATGCCTTGAATGATGAAGGGCATGATTGGTATGATGATGCCATATACAATAATCTAGTTGAAGCAAACGTATGAACAGCGAATCAAATGTTAGATCGGTGTAGTTCAAAGCACATCCGACGATAAATCCCAACTCAATGAACATTACGCGTCTTACGTCGGTGAAGAGGGCCAGGCTCACTGTCGTCAGGACGAAGAATTTGGAAGAGCGGAACTTCAATAGAAACGGTCTTGGTGGCGCCGCGTTTGACAGCGATGCGTGGGTGGTTGGGGTGAGGGTTGTCGTTGAAGTGCGTGTGGCGGGGGTTGACGTTGAAGCACGTGCGGTGGGGATTCCCGCAACACTACTCTTCTCTTCCACGATTTGTTCGATGCTGTTTGATGGTGTTGACATGATGGAACAATCAACTTTTCAGGTGAAAAGAAACGACAACTGATCGTCTCTCACATGGACTTATTAGTAGGTACGCGCTCTCGTTTTACTAGAATGTGACACCTGTCCTGCCGATGGATTACAGATCTCGGATTCCCATGGCACCTATTTACGGTCGTCAGCCAATTAATTAGCTTATTTGCGCTTATTTATGAACGAAATTTCCAAAATGTGATTTCTCATTTCAACTGCTCACTCTTTACACCTCGCGGTTCATTTTTCAGCTCGTGCAGGATCTAAACTCCGCGAACCCTATTATTCACCACCAAGGGCACATCGGGTCGACTTTGGTTCGAAGAACACGTCTTCTGGGATCCCGGATCCTTCAACCTCGACGGTAAAAATAGGTTTGCAAGAGAAAAGCTCATAATAATGTGTGTACGGGAAAAAAGCACGTTGTAACGAATAGAATTCAATTTAGTTCGTAATCATACACATCCTCTTATGCACATGCTGATAATGGTTGATTATAACATGTCTTCGTTTAGGTTTATTGATACGGAAAATATATCAAAGCTATGATACAAAACGGTAGGTTCTCGGCGACAGATATGCAACCGACTCCACTCCCTCCCGGACCCACCCAAATTGTAGTCCCCGCACCCGCTCGTGGTTTGTGCTACCACTGTCACAGTCGAAATCATGTCTCACAACCTTACTCCTACGCGTCTAACTGGCTCCGGAGGAGCTATCATATATCCATCTTCGAGCTAGCGTCAGTTTTTTGATCCGTCTCATGAAAAACCGGAAGGATCAAGTGTCACGAAATCCGTCGACGGACGTTTGAGCAGACACCGTGTTGCCGCGGAAATTTTAGCATTGACATGCCATGATTACGGTGCACCATTCGAAAGTTCCGGTGAGCTATTCTTGGATAGGAAGTGTTAGCGGATATTGCCCGAGCAGTAAGACCTGGAGATACCTGAGAATTGGATGCACCGCCAAGAAGGGTATTTACAATGTTCGGATCACTTCTTGTTAATTACCAACGTGATAA
The DNA here is from genome assembly GCA_003951145.1 of Jimgerdemannia lactiflua. Classification (NCBI taxonomy): domain Eukaryota; kingdom Fungi; phylum Mucoromycota; class Endogonomycetes; order Endogonales; family Endogonaceae; genus Jimgerdemannia; species Jimgerdemannia lactiflua. Next base: position 1,038 of record RQIL01034999.1, on the reverse strand, counting down.
ACAAGGGGATAGCTCAAGTACCCATGGATCCAACGCATCTTCGGATGCTGGTGATATGTTTCCTCCCGGGACGTTCACTTTTGGTGATGTCCTGTGTTTGCGAAAACACAGGCCTGCGAAGGAGGTGGCGTGGGGGCCAAGCTGAGGTTGTAGAGCGGCGGGGGCTTCACGTAGGTGTTTTGAATGCTTGATTCGCCACTTCCAAAACTGCCTGGTTGGGTAAAATTATTAATCCCTGTCTTGGGGCATCATATTCAACGGTAATGCCTGATGCGAGCGTCAAGAGCCGGATCGCCTTTCTTGTGTAGCTTATCGAAGTGGCCCGCAAGGTATGTAAACCTGTAATTTATCTGTAACGAGACGAGCAACTGATCCACCCGAGGTGATCCAGTTCCCATTGCCGAGATAAAACTTCCAGACTTTGTAATCGGGCCGCCGGCGGATGTGTGGCGTGTTTTTAGTAGGCTTTGCAGGTATGTTGGATAAGTAGGCCATAGAGAGGACGTATATATATTCGGTGCATATGTCAACGAATCCATTAGACGAAGTCTGGCAATGTAAATGAAAATGTTGATGGGGCTATATATTTGCTCGCAGGAAGAATTCGTTGTTCGCAATGGGATCTATAAACATTGTAAACCGACTTTTTCTTATAATTCATCGTTGCTCGGTCTCGATACTGTCAACACCAATTCAAACATATTGAGGTATTGGCCAAGGGCAATAATAGAATTTGGCATGCCACTGAGGCCCGACATGTGTGGAGATGGATTTATGTTCTACCGAAAACTAAACTATTATAGGAAAGCGTGGGGGATCCTCCCGTGGTGATGCTCGCCGTTACTAAAGCAGGCTGTGTATGGCCTGGCTATTCAAATGCTTGCAGAAATGCTTGCAGAAATGCTTGCAGAAATGCTCTGCCAACAAACATTGATCGAACGCTAATGCATGAGTTTTATTTATTGGATATGTTGGAAGTATGTATATAAAAGAAATATACTATTTTATTATTATTATTACTTCTACTATTATTTTTAT
>RQIL01034888.1:0-17797 GCA_003951145.1 Jimgerdemannia lactiflua | reverse complement strand
TATAAAATTTATAGATAAATCTTTCTATAAAGTGAATTAAGAGATATATTATTATTATTCAAAAATTGAATAGTAGCTTCTTCTAAAAGTCTGCAGTATTCTTCTAAGAATCAGATAATACTATCTTCAATTCTCCATAATAGTCTATTCAGTGTTTTTAGTAATTAATTCTTGCAATATTATCCCTTAAACTAAGGTATAATCTGACTATTAACTCAATAATATAGTTTTTTATAGAGCATCTCTTGTTCAATACTGATGATTTTTAAAAATAAGGCTAATAACTGAAATAACCAATAAGAGCAGATAATGTAGAGATAAATATTAAGTGTGGCTGTTAGTATAAGAGTTTATATATCATCTTTTTTAAATATCAGATGACAGTATCTTTAAAATATCAGTAGTATTCTTTTATTGCATGCATCTCTCTCTGGTAAATTTCAAGTTATATAAATTTCCACACACTTTTGATACACTTTTCATTGCTCTCTAGAGAAAACTCTTAAGGCAATGATAACTAAATAAGGTTCTGGCAAGTGTACTGGTATGGGAGGTGGGTCAGCCTTCAAATAGCAGTATGGCAAGGGAGGGATAGGTTTGGGGTCAGGGTTTATTGGACCATCAATGAGTGGAGGAGCAGGAGGGGGGGTAGGAGTCAAGTAAGAAGGCAGGAGACAGTAGCTTTGTGGCAGCAATCAAGAATGGCAGAGGAGGAGAGGGTACTGAGGAATAGAAGACAGTGGAGAAGAAGAAGGGGAAGTCTGGAGGTACTGGAGGAGTGCTCTCTGGGGGAGAGAAGGAGGGGGCTGGGAGAGGTTTAACTGGCATAGTGGCTGGGACTACTGATGGTGGTGTGATAGTCAATCTGGAAAAAAATCCAGATGTGACTGCTGATAGTAGCAAGGCGAGCTAGAGGGGATTGGGGCTGGTGCACAGAGATGATCTGTTGGATGGTATAATGGGCCTGGTGATGGTATCATTGCTCAAGAAGTTGATCTCAAAATTTAAAGTCATGGTGAGCTTCTGGGGCCTAGCAGTGATAGTGAAGATGGTCTTGGGGCTACTGGGAAAGCAGCTGGTAGATGTGGCATCAGTGAAGTTCCTAAAGGAGCTGGAGGGAGTTGAGATTGGATTTGTGGAAGAGAAATACCTGGTGGAGTATAATGGTTCTGGTTTCTTAAATAAGGAAGTGACTTGATTCTAGTAGTTCAAAGTAGCTCGAAGAGTTACTAAGAGTTCAGGAAGATCTTGTGGTTTCTGAGAGAAAATATTCTGAGATTTATTCGAAAGAATAGAGAGGATATTTATACAAGATATGAAAGAAGAATCCAGAAGGATCTGAGTAATTAATGGAAAATGCCAAGAAGAAGATTCTTGGCAATGATGACAAATAAAGATCCACAATATTCCATGAAGTTCCATGACTAGCTAAGACTGGAACCGAAGTGACAAGAATGTTCTAGTTGTGGCTTAGTGCCAAGAAAGGATTTCTAATCATGCAGAAGGTGCTGGAAGGTTATGAAAAGTACTAGAAAGACAAAGAAAAAAGAAATAAACTATGCTAAAATGTTACATTTCCTCCTCCTTAAGAATCAATGTCCTCACTGAATTCAGAAGGTAACACAAGAAAATAAAACCAAAAGGAAATACAAATAAAATATATCAGCTCATTTGCAATGACCAGCCATTCTTATATAAGGCAAGGGCCAAAGTATCATCTTGATCAGATGAGAACTGGTTAGAACCTTGTTAGTTGCAGGGTTTACAGAGTTCTTCTGTGGGTTTTGTTGCTGATGCTGTATCCCTTAGAGTGCTCTGATGCATAATGTACCTAATCAGTACAGTATGTCATCTACTATCTAAGGAGAGAACCTCACAGGCAGTCAATGAGTTTCTTTTTGCTTGAACTCTTGAATGAGGTCTTGAGAGTTCTTGAGATTGGTGGCAGGTTCCCAGGTAGTGTCATATTCAGGGTAGCCCATCCACTTGACTAGGTATTCTGTGCGATAGTATCAGACTCATTTATCTAAGATTTTCTCAACTTTATACTCAATGTAGTCTTGAACCATAACTGGTGCTGAGGGTGCCGGAATTCAGCCAGGGTAAGGGGATAACTGGTTCCAGGCCTTGAGTTGTGACATATGAAATACCAGGTGTATTCACATGATTGGTAGTAGACTGAGATGGTAAGAGTAGATAGAGACTTGCATGGTGATCTCTAAGGATCCAAGATACTTGGGTTGGAATTTGGCTACCTGGCGGTTGACTTGAGATTGGGCCTTGATATTATCAGCTTTGAGTAGAATCATATCTCCAATAGTATAGGTGACATCATGATGTTTCTTGCCAGCATACTTAGCTTGATGTTGTTGAGCCTTTAGCAGATTCACCATTGTGATCTTGAGAAGGGAATCCATTTTGTCGATAAGGTTCTGGGCAGTGGAGACTTGTGTGTGACTGGATTGCTGGAATGAGACTAGACTTGCAGGGGTCTCGGAGTTTTGATCATGTAGTAACTGAAAGGGGAAAGACCAGTAGATGATTGAACTGCATTGTTGTAGGTGAACTCAGCATAGGTCAGGTAGTAGTCCCAATCATTTTGCTCATAAGATACATAGTTTCTGAGCATTTGTTCAAGTGTTCTGTTCATTTGCTCAGTTTGTCCATTAGTTTGGGGGTGGAAGGCAGTGGATATAGCGATTTGAGTTCCAAGAGTCTTGAAAAGTGCTTGCCAGAAATAACTTGTGAATTTGGGGTTGTGATCACTGATAATTACTCAGGGAAGTCCATATTGGTGGAAGACAGACTTGAAGAAGATTCTAGCAATCTCAGGGACAGTGGCATTGGTTGTGGTTGGCTCAGTGATAGTGATCTTGGTCAAGCGGTCCACAAATATGATGATGATATTATAGTCTGATTTGATTCATAGGAGTTGTACAATGAAGTCCATTGAGACTTGCTCGAACTTCATGGTCAGAATTGGTAAGGGTTGTAGAAGACCAGTGGGCATTTGGTTGCTTGACTTGTTCCTTTGACAAAGATCACAGCTTTGAATATACTCCTTGATTTCCTTGAGTATGTTGGACCAGTAGTAGTCTTGCTGAATGTTCTTGATGGTCTTCTCAGTTCCAAGGTGACCAGCTAGTGGGGAGTCATGATGTTCATGAAGGATCTTGTATTGTAGTTCAGGGTTGGCAGGAATGTAGACCTTGTCTTGATAGTATATAAGGTTGTTCTTGAAGGTGTACTTTTCTTTGAATTCCTTGGTGTCCTTCTGTAGAACCAGAGAGTCTTGTTCATATGCTGTCTTGATTTGGTTAAGGAATTCAGGTGCCATGGTGACTTGTAAAATGGTGGCAAGGTCAGGCCTTCTTAAAAGTGCATTTGGTACAACCAGGGTTTTGCCAGGCTTATAGATGATGTTCGGAGTAAAGGTCTGAAGTAGCTGACTCCACTTAGCTTGTTGATGGGAGAGAGTTGGTTGGGTATTGATGTACTGAAGGGATCTGTGATCTGTGATTACATTGAACTCAACTCCTTCTAGATAGTGTCACCAGGTCTTGATGGCATGAATGATTACCAGGAGTTTCTTTTTGTGAGTGGCTAGCTTTTGTTCTGCAGGAGACAATTTTCTTGACTCAAATGCAATGGGTCTGTGTTCTTGTCCATCATCTTGAGAGATGACTGCACCAATTGCAAAGTTGGATACATCAGTAGTGAGAGTGAACTTCAAGTTCAGATCCATGTTTCTAAAGACAGATGCATGAGTCAGGCAGTTTTTGAGTTCTTGAAAGGCTTGTTGACAGAAGGTGTCCCAGATGTAGGGAACATAGAGGTCAGAGTTGGGTTCCTTTTGCAGGAGGTTTGTCAAAGATTCTGCTATGCCAGAGAAGTTCTTGACAAGTTGGCAGTAGTATCTAGCCAGACAAAGGAAGGACCTAAGTTCAGTGAGACTTGCTGGTACAGGCCACTGTTCAATGGCTTGTATTTTCCTTGGGTCTACTTGAATTCCTTTGGCTGATACAATGTGTCCAAGATATTCGACTTGATCTTTAAAGAACTCACACTTCTTGAGCTTTGTATAAAGCTTGTATTCATGGAGGATCTTGAGGACTTGTTCAATATGTTTGAGATGTTCTTCTTCAGTGCCACTGAAGATCAGGATGTCATCAATGTACACAAGTACAAAGATATAGAGCTGATCCTTGAAGACAGTCTGCATGAGGTCTTGAAAGATTGCTGGTGTATTGGTGAGACAAAAGACCATGACTAGAAATTCATAGAGTCCAAATAGTATCATGAAGGCAGTCTTGGGTATGTCTTCTGGCTTGATTCGAATTTGGTGATACCCAAAGGTAAGATCAATCTTAGTGAAGTACTTGGCATTTTTGAGAGCATCAAAGATTTGATCAATGAGAGGCAGTGGGTAATGATTCTTGACAGTAATCTTGTTGAGTGTGTGGTAGTCTATGCACATTCACAGGGTATAATCCTTCTTCTTGACAAACAGGACAGGGGAACCAAAGGGTGACTTGCTTGGCTAAATGGCTCCTCACTCAATAAGTTCATTGAGTTCCTTCTTAACTATTTCAATTTTAAGTGGTGATATGCAGTATATCTTCTTCTTGGGAATGGCCACATCTGGTACCAGCTTGATTTCATAGTCATGGTCTCTGAAGGTGGTAGACCAGGTAGCTTGTCTGGGAAGACATCCTTGTACTTGTTCAGTAGTAGATTGACACTTTCACTGAGTGATAGCTTCTTGTCTTCTTTCTTGGGTCAAATCAGTACAACAGAGGCACAGATAGCTTTCTTGAGGGTCTTCTTGAACTGGATTGCTGAAAGGTGGCAATTGGAGTTTTCATCTGAGTCTTGTCCGGCTTGATTGTAATATTGGCTCCATCTTGAATCAGAGTAACTTCATTTTTGGTCCAATTGATGTATGGGTTATGCTGTGTAAGCCAGGGTTTGCCTAGGATCAGGTCATGATCTCCTAGGGGTGCCACTTCAAAATCTAGGCATTCCCAATACTTCTGAATCTTGAGGGAAAGTTTAGTAGCAATTGAGTCAATTGGCAGAGTAGTGCCATCAGTAGTGACAACTCCACCATTCTTATCAGCTGGCTGGGTGAGAATCTTGAGCTTATTGATGAGGTTCTTGTTGATGAAGTTCCCAACAGCTCTGCTGTTTATGAGAATATCTAGTTCTTGACCTTTGACTAGACCCTTGAAGATGAGCATTGAGTTGGTTCAGTTCTCAGCTATGGTAGCAACTTGATCAGTGCTGCCAAAGCCTTTCTGATCTCGCTTGGTTGGAGACAACTTGGTGACTTCCTTGATGGTAGGCAGGGTAGCTCGCTCCAGGATGAGCTGTACAATTCTGTTACCTTTATTGACAGTATAAGATTGGTCCTTATGGTTGACTAGGAACTTGCATTTCTCCTCGAAAGTCAGAGTCAATGACTCCAGTACTGACATCCAGTGAGTGCTTGACACTGAGACCAGATCTTGGAGCAATTCTTGTATAGTGTTTCTTAGGTATTTCGACTGCTAGGCCAGTTGGAATGAGCCTTCTCTCATGGGCAGGAATAGTAACTTGTACTGACTGAAGGTCCAGACCAATGGCTCCTTCTGACTATGCTTGAGGGATCTGGGTCTTGGGGTTGACTTGCATGAAATTGAGTATAACTTCTTGTTTGACTTGATGACCTTGAGTGTCTTTGGACAGGACCAGGATCCTCTTGGGTTTGGTAGTCTTCTTAGGACATTTTGTAGTGATGTGGCCAGGCTGTCAGCAAAAAAAGCAGGCTCCAGTCTTCTTGAGAAGCTCCTTTTTCTTAGGTGTGAGTTTGTTCTTCTTGTTCTTATCAATGGTTTCTAGGTCCATAGGGGCAGGTCCAACAGTTCTGACTTTGGTTTCCTCCTTTCTGTGGTTGTTGTTGAATGGCAGTCTCTTCTGCTCAAAGCAGTTGCCATAGGTGATGACATCAAACCTATCAGCAATTTTCATTGCTGTGTCTAAGTCTTTGGGTTCTTCAAGTTCAACACAAACTCGAGTTTGTCCCTTGAGACCTTGGATGTACTTTTCGACCTTCTCGTCTTCAGTGACATGAGGTAGCTCCAGTAGGATAGACAGGAATTGTGCATTGTATGCTTGTACAGACTTAAGGTGTTTGACATTTACCAGGCGGTCTTGTGTGACCTTGGTGCTGTTGATGGGTTTGAATTGGCCTTTAATAACATCTGAGAATTCACCCCAGGTCTTGATTCAGCCAGAAAATCTTGTGTTCTGGACATAATTTCACCACCAGATTGCAGCATTCCCTCAGAGAAGTTTGGCAGCAAATTAGACTAGTACTGCTTTATCCAGATTGGTCAGTTCTCCATAATGCTCCAATTGAAAAAGCCAAGCATCAGTAGACAGTCCTCCTCTTTGGTCATCAAAGGTATCAGGCTTCTGAGGCTTGATAGTGACTGTGGTTGCAGATACTATTGTAGATGCAGATATAGACTATGCAGGAGCTTTGCCCTCCTTCTTGTCTAGTCATTCTTGCAGTTGGGAAATTTGAGCCAGTGCAGTTTGCAAGAGGCTTTCTAGAGTCCTAGATGACTGGTGAGGAATTTCATCATCTTCTTCTTGCTGAATGTGGGAAGCATTCTGTAGGACATAGGTGTTGTAAGTATTGTAGGTGTTATTGTCCCAGGCCTCAGCATTGGGGTCCATAGATATGGTGTTTGACTAGTTCTTGAGAGGTTTCTTGTTTAGGCAAGGTGTAACTTAACCACTGCTACCAAGTGTAATGGTTCTGGTTTCTTAAATGAGGAAGTGACTTGATTCTAGTAGTTCAAAGTAGCTCGAAGAGTTACTAAGAGTTCAGGAAGATCTTGTGGTTTCTGAGAGAAAATATTTTGAGCTTTATTTGAAAGAACAGAGAGGATATTTATACAAGATATGAAAGAAGGATCCAGAAGGATCTGAGTAATCAATGGAAAATGCCAAGAAGGTTATTGGCAATGGTGACAAATAAAGATCTGCAATGTTCCATGAAGTTCCGTGACTAGCTAAGACTGGAACAGAAGTGACAAGAATGTTCTAGTTGTGGCTTAGTGCCAAGAAAGGATTTCTAATCATGTGGAAGGTACTGGAAGGTTACAGAAAGTACTAGAAAGATGAAGAAAAAAGAAATAAACTATGCTAAAATGTTATATAGAGCCTCTGTTGAAGGAGATCACAATGGGTAAAGTTGTGATTCTGATGTTGAGGTGCTTGCACTGGGACCCTAGGGTGGTACACCTAGTGATAAAGGGGGTCCCTACAGTATCAGTGGAGGAGACAAGGAGTAGGGTCAGTGAGATGATGAAGGAGTATGGGGATGTCATTGATATTGGCTTCCAGATGTGAGAGAAGATGATATTCAGGACAGAAGATGTGGAGGTGAGACTGAGGGTGGCTGGGAGGAAGGCAATGGGGAAGGCAAGTGACTGGCAGAGGGCTTTGAAGTGGGACCCAATTGAGTGCAAGGTGTCAAGAGTGAGGGAGACTGAGAAGGAGGAAGAAGATCTACTGATGACATTGTGGGAGCTGGAAGAGGCTGTAAAGTAGAGAGCAAAGGCCTGGAAGGCCTTTGAGGATGCAATGGTAGTAGAGAAGATTGATGGCAAGAAGGTGCAAGTGGATAAGAAGGCATGGGAGAGGGAGCAGAAGAGGCAGATGCAGAAGGATCTACTGGTAAGCTTTAAGGATAAGACAGGTGCAGGGATTGTGCCTCCACCAGGGTTCACTGGAAGCCTTGAGACTTTGCAGCATGCCCCCTGGCAGAAGAAGATTATTGGAGAAGATGAGCCTGGATTCTTCATTGATCTGGATGAGAAGGAGGGAGACTGGGCTAGATCAAGAGAGACCTCAGTTAGCATTCTGGTGCAAGAGACTGAGAGAGAGGATGTGGTGATGAAGGGGACACAGCATGTGAGTTTTAGAGTTCCAGATGCCACACTTGGAGGATTGGTGATTGGGGTGGAGGGAGAGCACTCTGGTATAGTTGATGGAGGGGATGCTGAGGGTAATAGTGGACCCAGGGAGAGTAATAGGCCCATGACTCCAGGTGTTGGTCATATTGGAGGGGTAGGATGGCTGCTGACCACTCTCAATGATCTGGCAGTAGATGAACTTGTAGAGGTAGATTTCCATATCCTGGGGGGGGGGTGGAGTGGCCGAGCATTCTTGCAGGAGAGATAGTGGTGAACAAACTGTTGATAGAGGTGATGGCAATCTTGCTAGCAGAGGAGGGGCATGAGGTGGATGCAAAGAGAGAAGCTGAGTTAAGGGAGGCAGTAGGGCAAGTGGTGGAAGACTGTTGGGTGATGAAGGATGGGGCTGAATTGTGGTGGTCAGTCTGTGAGGACTATGGGGAAGAAGTGGAGGAGAAATATGATGAGGATGCTCAGGAGGTTGTGGCTGCATTGGAAAGGAATGAGATTGAGGAGGATGAGGTGGAGGCAGAGCAACTCTTGGACCTATCTAGGATGGACATCAAGCTGGAAGTCTGAAGGAGCTGGGAAAGTGGCAATATCTACAAACATTTATCTCTATAAACAGTCTAACATTTTGTCTTTGAATTTCAATGGGCTGTAGGGTGTGAGGCAATGTTGGAATATATTTGAATGGCTATGAGACTTAGAGGTGGATCTTTTTCTGCTGCAGAATGTGAGATGTGAAGAGGAGGTAAACAAGGTAAATTGGACTAAAGAATGGGGTGGGGTGGCTGAATGGCATGGAAATATTGGGATCTTGATTTGTAGGGGGAAAGGAGAACTAGTGGACATTGGGGGATGGGGTAATCATCTAGTTTGGGGAATGTGGAGGAGGCCCAGGGTGGGGCCCAATAGTAGTTGGATCATGTTACTGTCTGGAAGTCTGGGGTGAGAGGGTGGACTGGTTGGAAGGGTTGCTGGAGGAGAGGTCTCTGATGGAAGCCAGGGTGGATATCCTGGGTTGGGATTTCAATATAGTATAAGATGCTGCTCTGGATCAGTCTGATGGGGGAGCTGGAGTAATTGGTCACAGTGGTGGACTGGGCAGGTGGGAGAAGATTGAGAGGCTGAGTGCTCTGGGTGATGTAGGGAGGACCAAGTGGGGAGTGGATAAGATTTTTACCCATTGGGTTGATGGACTTGGAATAAGGATCAATTGGGTGCTCTTGGCTGACTGCTGGGGAGAAGATGTTTAGCAGGAACTTGGGATAGTCTGGTGCCCCTGGTCAGACCATTGGGGGGTGCTAGGGCAGGGGAACTTTGGGGGTAGTGGGGAGGGGCCTGGACATTAGCAGCTCAATTGTGCTCTGCTGGCAGATGGGGATCTGTGGGAGAGATGAGAGAGAGAGGTGGTGTCTAGTATAACTAGATGAAGGGAGGAGGGGGCTCCAGTGGGGCTCCAGTGGGTGAAGCTGAAGGAAGTGGTGAGGATGTACTGGAGAGAGGCTGGGAAGCAGAGAGGAAGGCTTCAGTAGAAGAAGGGAATGTGGGCATCTCACCAGATAAAACAGCTATTATGGTAGTGGTCAGAGTTGAGGGGGTATAGGAGAGATGAGGAAAAGGAGGATTGGCAGGTGGTACAAGTAAGGATGAAGATTAAAGAGCTGAAGAGAGTCTGGAGGATGGAGGAAGAGAGCTGTGTGCAGGGCATAGTGGCAAGGCTTAGGTGGCAGGGGCTGGAGAAAGGAGAGAGGCCGACCAAGTACCTCTCTAGGTTGCTGAGAGTGAGGAGAGTGAAGCAGAAGTGGGAGGAGATTATCAAAAGAGATGGCTGCTTGGTGACTGGGGTCCAGGGGATCCTTGGGGAGCTTAAGAGTCATTGGGAGAAGTTGTGGGTTAAGGAGGAGGAAGGTGCAGACAGTGAGGCCATTGCAAAATGCTTGGAGGACTAGTGCCCCCTAGAGGTGGAGGGGCTTGGAGAACTGATGAGACTGGTGAGAGAGGAGGAAATTCTGCATAACCTAGTAGCTACTAAGTTGGAGACTGCCCCTGGAGAGGATGGGCTGCTATGGGACTTCTGGAAGAAGATGGTGAAGGTAGAGGAGGTGTGCCAGGAGATGAGAGATATGTGTGATGTGGTGATTGAGTCTGGGTCTTGACTGGGTGGTCAGAAGTTTGGGTTGGTGGTACTTCTATACAAGGACAAGGGGCAGAGAGAGGACTGAAAGAATTAGTGACCAATCATACTCCTGGATATGGACAGAAAGTTGGTCCTGAAGGTGTTGGTGACAAGACTGCAAGTGGTGGTACAGCAGGTCCTGGGAGAAGAGCAGTGAGGCTATGTTGGGGGACAGTTGATTAGAGATGACATAGCTTGGGTGCATGGGGTTATTGAAGGGGCAAGGGCTGCTGGGGTGGATGGCAGGCTGGTTTTCTTGGACTAAGAGAAAGCTTATGATAGATATGGTGAGTCTGGCTGAGGAAGATACTGGAGAGGATTGGGATACCTGAGGAACTAGGAAATGCAATTGTCTACCTTCTGGAGGGTAGTCAGGCAGCAATCATGGTGAATGCATACAGGGGAGCTGCCTTTCCCCTTGGGTGGGGGATTTCTCAGAGAGACCCCCTATCATCCATTCTGTATGCTCTGTCTTTAGAGCCATTGTTGGACAGAGTCAGGAGGAGAGTCAAAGGGCTGACTGTGCTGGGTATGAATAGGAAAGTGGGGGCCTTTGTGGATGATATAGTAGTGGGCCTGGGTACCATTATAGATGTGACAGAGCTGAAGGAGGCTGTAGGATGGTATGAATAGTGCTCTGAGCAGAAGCTGAACTGGCACAAGTGTGAAACAATGGTCTTGGGGAATAGTTTGGTTAGAGGAGACATTATTGGAACAATTGTTCCCCCTGGGGAGGCAGTGTGGTACCTGGGGATCTTTCTTTCAGTATATGGATCAGTCCTGCCCAAGGCCTGGTGGGAGGCCAAGGTGGGAGTATGGGGAGATGTACTGAGGAGCTGGGGAGGGTGACATATCTCTCTGACTGGTAGGGTGACTATTTTGCATGTTTACTGGATACTGAAGCTGTGGTATTTGGCATACCATTTGGACTTTTGGCATGGGTGGTCAAGAGGCTGCTGAAGCTGGTGAGAGAGTGGATTTGGGTTGACTGCCAAAGCTAGATTAAGTGAGAGATCTTGGCGATGCTGGTGGAGAGGGGGGGCCTGGGCCTGGTGGATTTCCTGAAGTGTCTGCACTGCCTTCATGTCTGGTGGTTGAAGAGGGCAGTAATGCTGAAAGAGGTTGGATGGGTCCCACTGATGCAGAAGGTGTGGGAGGCAAGATATGCCCCCTGGGGGTCTTCTGGAGACCTTTTGGTATTGGTGGAAGGGGGAGGAAGTAGAAGACTCTAGTATAGGGGGTTCTGGTTGGGGGTGGCTAAGGGGGTGCATAGAATTGACATTAGGTGGGAGGGCCATGCTGCAGTGGAGCAGCAGGGGGGAGGGGGGTGGCAGTGGTATAGACTGCTGCTGGGTGGGGTGCTGGCAATAGACTTTGATTTGAGAGATGGGGTAAAAAGTCAGAGTGGTATAGGGCAGGACCTTTGGCCAGAGGGATGGCAGTAAGTGGGGATTGGAGAGAAGTGGGACTGGAGAGGACTGTGGACATGGGGTTTAGAGATGAAGAAGTGACTACTCCACAAGTTTTGGGTGGTGTTGTGGAGGGTCCTGAGGTGAAATATAATGTTGAACTTCAGGTCAGGTCATCTGGTTCCAAGAGAGGCCTTTGAGTGTGAGGAGTATTAAGGAGTAAGGCAGGAGGGGGGGGTAGTCCAGACCCCAGAGCATTGGCTTAGAGGGTGTGAGATACTGGATAGGTTCTAGAAGATGGTGGGAGGTAGATTGGGTAAGTGCTACAGAAGTCATGAGATTGGTCACTAGGAGGTATTAAAGAAGAGAATGCTGGAGAGTGTTAGTGACATCTCTCTCTGGTAACTTTCATGTTACACAATTTCCCACACATACTTTTAACATAACTTTCATTATTTATTGGAGAAAACTCATAAGGTGATGGCAACCAAGCAAGGTACTGACAAGCATACTGGTGTGGGAGGTGGGCCAGCCTTCAAGTGGCAGTATGGCAAGGGGGGGATAGATCTGGGACCAGGGTTCTTTGGACTGTCAATGGGTGGAGGAGGAGGTGGAGGGCAGAAGTCAAGCAGGAAAGCTGGGAGTGGAGGAGCAGCAAGCTTTGCAGTGACAGTCAAGAATGGTGGAGGAGCTGTGGGGACTGAGGGGTGGAAGACCATGTAGAAGGGGAAGGGGAAGCCTGGAAGTACTGGAGGAGTGCCCTCTGGAGGGGGGAAGGAGGGGGCTGGGGAAGTTGTGACTGGAGTAGTGGATGGGACTGCTGATGGTGGAGTGATGACTAATCTGGAAAAAAATCCATATGTGACTGCTGATGATAGCAAGGGGGGCCAGGGGAGATCAGGGCCGGTGCACAGAGATGATCTGTCAGATAGTGTAATGGGCCTGGTGATAGTACCATTGCTCAAGAAGTCGATCTTGGAATTCGCAGTCATGGTGAGCTTCTGGGGCTTGGCAGTGATGGCGAAAATGGTGCTGGGACTACTGGGGAAGCAACTGGTGGATGTGGCATCAGTGAAGTTCCTGAAGGGACTTGAGGGAGTTGAAGTTGGTTTTGTGGATAAGAAGCACTTAGTGGAGGCTCTGTCAAAGGGGATCATGGTGAGTGAGGTGGTGGTCTCAATGTTGAGGTGTTTGCGCTGGGACCCTAGAGTGGTCTACCTAGTGGTCAAGGGGGTCCTTACAGTGTCAGTGGAGGAGACGAGGGGTAGGGTCAGCGAGGTGATGAGGGATTATGGGGATGTTGTCAATATTGGCTTTCAGATGTAGGAAGGGATGACGTTCCAGATGAGAGATGTAGAGGTGAGGCTATGGGTGGTGGGGAAGGAGGCAACAGAGAAGGTGAGTGATTGGCCAAAGATGCTGAAGTGGAACCCAGTGGAGTGCAAGGTGTCAAGAGTGAGTGGGACTGAGGAGGAGGAAGAGGATCTGCTTATGGCTCTGTGGGAGATGGAAGGGGCTGTGGAGCTAAGGGCGAAGGCTTGGGAGGCCTTTGAGGAGGCAACCGTGGTGGAGGAGATTGATGGCAGGAAGGTGTGAGTGGATAAGAGGGCCTGGGAGAGGGAACAGGGGAAGAGGATGCAGAAGAACTTACTGGTGAATCTTGGGAGAGGGTCAGACACTGGGATGGTGCCCCCGCTGGGGTATGCTGGTGGCCTTGGGGATTCCCAACATGCCCCCAGGCAGAAAAGAAGGACTGATGCAGATGAGCCAGGAATCTTTGTGGACTTGGATGAGGAGGAGGAGAAGGGAGCTGGGACAGGAGAGACCATGAGTAGCATCTTGGAGCTTGAGAATGAGAGGGAAGATGTGGTGATGAAGGGGATGCAGCATGTGAGCTTTGGTGTCCCAGATGCGGTGCAAGGAGGATTGGTTGTTGGGGTGGAGGTTGAAGACTCTGGTAGTGTCAGGGATGGTGATGCTGAGGGAGAGAGTGGACCCAGGGGGGGCAAGAGGCCCATGACCCCAGGTGTTGGTCGTATTGGGGGAGTGGGATGGCTGCTGGCCACTCTCAATGACTTGGCAGCTGATGAACTTGCAGAGGTGGATTTCCGCATTTTGGGAGGGGCAGAGTGGCAGAGTATCTTGAAGGGTGAGGGAGTGGTGGAAAAACTGCTTATGGAGGTGATGGCGATTCTGTTGGTGGAGGAAGGATATGAGGTAGATGCAAAGAGAGAGGCAGAGCTGAGGGAAGAAGCTGGGCATGTGGTGGAGGAATGTTGGGTGGCAAAGGATGGCGCTGTATTGTGGAGGGCAGTCTGTAAGGATTACAGGGTAGAGGCAGAGGAGAAAGATGATGAGGACATTCAGGAGATTGAGGCAGCACTGTTGAGGAAGAAGACTGAGGAGGACGAGGTGGAGGCGGAGCATCTCATGGACCTGTCTAGGATGGACATTGAGCTAGAAGTTTGAAGATGATGTAATTGTACCCCTATCAACAATTATTTCCTATGAACAGTACAACCAACATTATATCTCTGAATATCAATGGGCTGCGGGGGGTGGGACGTCATTGGAACATATTTGAATGGTTATGTGGCTTGGAGGTAGACCTTTTTTTGCTAAAGAATGTGAGATGTGAAGGGGAGGAGGACAGGGTGAATTGGACTAGAGAATGGGGAGGAGTAGTGGAATGGCGTGGAAGTGTCAGAATCCTGGTGTGCAGGGGCAAAGAAGAGCTGGTGGACATTGGAGGATGGGGGAACCGTCTAGCCTGGGGAACTTGGAGGAGGCCAGGGTGGGGCCCAATTGTGGTAGGATCTTATTACTGTCTGGCCATCTGGGGAGAGAGAGTGGATTGGTTAGAAGGGCTGTTGAAGGAGGGATCACTCATGGAGGCTGGAGTGGATATTCTGGGGGGGGATTTCAATATAGTGCGGGATGCTACCCTGGATTGCTCGGATGGAGGAATAGGAGTTGTTGGGCGCAGTGGTGGACTGGGAAGGTGGGAGGAGATCAAGAGACTGAGTGCTCTCAGTGATATGGGGAGGGCCAAGTGGGGTGAGGGGAAGGTCTTTACCCATTGGGTGGATGGACTGGGGACAAGGATCGACTGGGTGCTCTTGGCTGACAGCTGGGGAGAGGATGTCTGGCATGAACTTGGGGTGATCTGGTGCCCCTGGTCAGATCATTGAGGGGTACTGGGGCAGGGGAACTTTGGGGGTAATGGGGAGGGGCCTGGACATTGGCAGCTCAATTGTACCCTACTGGAGGATGGGGTTCTGTGGGAGAGATGGGAGGGTGAGGTGGTGTCTAGTATGACAAGATGGAGAGAGGAGGGGGTCCCAGTGGGGGCCCGGTGTGTAAAGCTGAAAGAAGCTGTGAGAATGTACTGGGGTTAGGCTGGTAGGCAGGAAGGAAGGCTTTGGCAGAGGAAGAAGAGGTGGGCATCCCAGTGCATGGAGCTGCTTCTGTGGCAGTGATCAGAATTGAGGGAGCATAGGGGCCAGATAGAGGAGAAGGACTGGCAGGAGGTGAGAGGGAAACTGGAAATTCAGGAGTTGAAGGAGGCCTGGAGGATGGAAGAGGAGAGGTGGGTGCAGGGCATGGTGGCGAGACTTAGGTGGCAGGGGTTGGAGGAGGGAGAGAGGCCATCCAAGTATCTCTTTAGGCTGCTGAGGGCTAGAAGAGTGAAGCAGAGGTGGGAAGGGATCATTGAAGGGGATGGAAGCCTGGTGACCAGAGTCCAGGGGATTCTAGGGGAGCTTAAGAGTCGTTGGGGATTATTGTGGAGTGAGGAGGAGGGGGGAGCAGATGGTGAGGCCATGGCGAAGTGCTTGGAAGATTGGTGCCCCCTGGAGGTGGAGGGGTTAGAGGACTTGATGAGACTGGTGAGAGAGGAAGAAATTCTGCAGGTCCTGGTGGCTACTAAGTCAGGGACTGCCCCTGGAGAGGATGGGCTGCCTTGGGACTTTTGGAAGAGGATGGTGAGGGTGGCAGAGGTGTGTGAGGAGATAAGAGATATGTGTGATGAGGTGATCGAGTCTGGGTGCTGGCTGGGGGACCAGAAGCTGGGGCTGGTGGCACTTCTGTATAAAGACAAGGGGCAGAGGGAGGACTGGAAGAATTGGCAGCCGATCATGCTCTTGGATATGGACAGAAAGCTGGTCACAAAGATTTTGGTGGTGAGGCTGCAAGCAGTCGCATAGCAGGTCTTGGGGGAGGAGCAGCGAGGCTTTGTGGGTGGCCAACTGATTAGAGATGGGACAGCATGGGTGCACAGAGCTATTGAGGGGGCAAGGGCTGTAGGAGTGGATGGCAGGCTGGTCTTCTTGGACCAGAAGAAGGCCTATGATAGGGTGTGGCGAGTCTGGCTGAGGAAGGTGCTGGAGAGGATTGGGATCCTGGAGGAGCTGGGGGATACAATTGTCCACCTTCTGGAGGAGAGTCAGGCAGCGATTATAGTGAATGGACACAGGGAAATTGCCTTTCCCCTTGGGCAGGGGGTTCCCCAGGGGGACCCCCTGTCACCTATTCTATATGCTTTGTCTCTGGAGCTGTTATTGGACAGAGTCAGGAGGAGGGTTGGAGGGCTGATGGTCCTGAGTGTGAACTGGAAAGTGGGGGCATTTGCAGATGATATGGTGGTGGGCCTGGGTTCAGTGGTGGATGCGACTGAGCTTAAGGAGGCAGTGGGATGGTATGAACAATGCTCTGGGCAGAAGCCGAACTGGCACAAGTGCGAAACAATGGTCCTGGACAATGGGCTGGTTGGAGGGGATATTATTGGAACAATTGTCCCCCCAGGGGAGGCCGTGCGATACCTGTGGATCTTCCTCTCAGTGTATGGGTCAGTCCTGCCAAAGGCTTGGTGGGAGGCCAAGGTGGGGGTGTGGGGAGATGTACTTAGGAGCTGGGGAGGGTGCCACATCTCTCTGGCCAGTAGGGTGACCATTCTGAATGTATACTGGATGCCGAAGCTATGGTACTTGGCATACCATTTGGATTTTCCGGCATGGGTGGTCAAGAGGCTGCCGAAGCTGGCAAGGGATTGGATCTGGGCTAGCCGCCGGAGTAAGATTAAATGGGAAGTCTTGGTGATGCCAGTAGAGAGGGGGGGCCTGGGGCTGGTGGACTTCCCGAAACGGCTGCACTGCTTACAGGCTTGGTGGCTGAAGAGGGCAGCAATGCTGAAAGGGGGCGGGTGGGTCCCCCCAATGCAGAAGGTGTGGGAGGCAAGGTTTGCCCCCCGGGGGTCTGCTGGGGACCTCTCAACACTGGTGGAGAGGGGTGGAAGCTGAAGACTCCAGTATAGGGGATTTTGGTGGGGGGTGACTGAGGGAGCACATAGAATTGATATGAGGTGGGAAGGTCATGCTGCGGTGGAGCAGCAGGGGAGAGGAGGGTGGCAGTGGCATAGATTGCTGCTGGGAGGTGTGCTGGTAATGGACTTTGACCTAGTGGATGGGGTGGAGAATCAGGGTGGTCCAGGGCAGGACCTTTGGCCAGAGAGATGGCAGTGAGCAGGGATCAGCGAGGAGTGGGACTGGAGAGGACTGTGGACCTGGGGTATGGAGGTGAAGAAGTGGCTACCACCCAAGTACTGGGTGGTGTGGTGGAGGGTACTTAGGCGAAATGTGATGCTGAACTTCATGTCAGGGCATCTGGTCCCAGGGGGGATCTTCAAGTATGAGGAGTGTCGCGGAGTAGGGCAGGAGGGGGGGGTGGTGCAGACCCCAGAACACTGGCTTAGGGAGTGTGAAGTATTGGATGGGTTCTGGAGAGAAGTGGGAGAAAGGATGGGGGGTTGTTATAGGAGTCATGGTGGTGGATGATGGGAGGTATTGAAGAGGAGATTGATGGAAGGAGTGGGAAATGAATGGCTCACGCTGGGGTGGGCTTTGGCAATATGGGTAGGGTTGGCAGGGCACTGGTGGGCAGTTTTTGAGGAGGGTGAGAGGATGTCGAAGGAGGAAAAGATGGTGAGGTGGGAGGGCCTCATAGTAGACATTGTGTCAGGGTGGCAGGCCCACAGAGGGCTCACCATTGGAAACTGGTGGAGGTCATGTGTACAAGAAGTGAGGGGAGAGTATGAGTGGAGGGTGGGGAGGTTAGGTTTGCAAGAGTAGGGGTAGGGGGGTGGATTGTGGTGGGAGTGGGATAGAGCAGAGTTAGGTGGTGGCTATTGATGTGGTATGAGGACATCCTCAATGTGCTAGATAGTTAATAAATAGGGCTGTGGC
>RQIL01034777.1:0-17802 GCA_003951145.1 Jimgerdemannia lactiflua | reverse complement strand
ACAAGCTCAAGATTCTCACCAAGCCAGCTGGCAAGAATGGTGGAGTTGTCACTGCTGATGGCACCACTCTGCCAATTGACTCAATTGCCGCTAAACTTCCCCTCAAGATTCAGAAGTACTGGGAACATTTAGATTTTGAAGTGGCACCCCTAGGAGATCATGATCTGACCTTAGGAAAACCCTGGCTTATGCGACACAACCCATACATTGATTGGACCAAGAATGAAGTTACTCTGATTCAAGATGGAGTCAACATCACAAGCCAGACAAGACTCAGACAAGCACCCCAATTGCCACTCTTTCGGCAATCCAGTTCAAGAAGGCTCTCAAGAAAGCTACCTGTGCCTTTGTTGCACTGATCCGACCCAAGAAAGAAGACAAGAAGCTATCAATTAGTGAAAGTGTTAAGCTACTGCTAAATAAGTACAAGGATGTCTTCCCAGACAAGCTACCTGGCCTACCACCTTCAAGGGACCATGACCATGAAATCAAGCTGGTACCAGATGCAGCTATCCCTAAGAAGAAGATGTACTGCATGTCACCACTCGAAATTGAAGCAGTCAAGAAGGAACTTAATGAACTTATCGAGCAAGGAGCCATTCAGCCAAGCAAGTCACCCTTTGGCTCCCCAGTCCTATTTGTCAAGAAGAAGGATGATACTCTGCGAATGTATATAGACTACCATGTACTCAACAAGATTACTGTCAAGAATCATTACCCACTGCCTCTCATTGATCAAATCTTTGATGCTCTCAAGAATGCCAAGTACTTCACTAAGATTGACCTGACCTCTGGGTATCACCAAATTCGAATCAAGCCAGAAGACATACCCAAGACTGCCTTCATGACACCATTTGGTCTCTACGAATTTCTAATCATGGCCTTTGGTCTCACCAATGTGCCAGCAATCTTTCAAGATCTCATGCAGACTGTCTTTAAGGACCAACTCTATATCTTTGTACTCATGTACATTGATGACATCCTGATCTTCAGTGGCACTGAAGAAGAACATCTCAAACATCTTGAACAAGGCCTCAAGATTCTCCGCGAACACAAGCTTTATGCAAAGCTCAAGAAGCGTGAATTCTTCAAAGATCAAGTCGAATACCTTGGACACATTGTATCAGCCAAAGGAATTCAAGTAGACCCAAGGAAAATACAAGCCATTGAACAGTGGCCTGTACCAGCAAGTCTCACCAAACTTAGGTCCTTCCTTGGTCTGGCTGGATACTACCGCCGATTTGTCAAGAACTTCTCTGGCATAGCAGAATCTTTGACAAACCTCCTGCGAAAGCAACCCAACTCTGACCTCTATGTTCCCTACATCTGGGACACCTTCTGTCAACAAGCCTTCCAAGAACTCAAGAGCCACCTGACCCATGCACCTGTCCTTAGAAACATGGACCTGAACTTGAAGTTCACTGTTACTACTGATGCATACAACTTTGCAATTGGTGCAGTCATCTCTCAAGATGAAGGACAAGGACACAGACCTATTATATTCGAGTCAAGAAAACTATCCCCTGTGGAACAAAAGCTAGCCACTCACGAAAAGGAACTCCTGGCAATCACCCATGTCCTCGAGACCTAGCGACACTACCTAGAAGGAGTTGAGTTCGACATGACCACAGATCACAGATCCCTTCAGTACATTAACACCCAACCAACTCTTTCCTGTCAACAAGCCAAGTGGAGTCAGTTACTTCAGACCTTCACACCGAACATCATCTACAAGCCTGGCAAAACCCTGGTTGTACCAGACGCACTCTCAAGAAGACCTGACCTTGCTGCCATTCTACAAGTCACCGTGGCATCTGAATTCCTTAACCAGATCAAGACTGCATATGAACAAGACTCTCTGGTTCTACAAAAGGACACCAAGGAATTCAAAGAAAAGTACACCTTCAAGGACAACCTCGTGTACTATCAAGATAAGGTCTACATTCCAGCTGACCCTAAACTTCAGTACAAGATCCTTCACAAACATCATGACTCCCCACTAGCTGGTCACCTTGGAACCGAGAAGACTATCAAGAACATTCAACGAGACTACTACTGGCCCAACATGCTCAAGGAAATCAAGGAGTATGTTCAAAGCTGTGATCTGTGTCAAAGAAACAAGTCAAGCAACCAAACACCTGCCGGTCTTCTACAACTATTGCCAATTCCGACCAAGAAGTTCAAGCAAGTCACAATGGACTTCATTGTACAACTCCCACGAGCCAAATCAGGCTATGATGCCATTGTCGTATTTGTGGACCACCTGACCAAGATCATAATTGCTGATCCAACCACAACCAATGCCACTGCCCCTGAAATCGCTAGAATCTTCTTCAAGTCTATCTTCCATCAATATGGACTTCCTCGAGTAATTGTCAGTGACTGCGACCCCAAATTCACAAGTCACTTCTGGCAAGCACTCTTCAAGACTCTCGGAACTCAAATCGCTATGTCCACTGCCTTCCACCCTCAAACTGATGGACAGACTGAGTGAATGAACAGAACACTTGAACAAATGCTCAGAAACTATGTGTCTTATGAGCAAGATGATTGGGACCACTACCTGACCTATGCTGAGTTTGCCTACAACAATGCAGTCCAATCATCTACTGGTCTTTCCCCTTTTCAGTTACTACATGGTCAAAATCCTGAGACCCCTGCAAGCCTAGTCTCATTCCAGCAATCCAGTCACACACAAGTCCCCACTGCCCAGAACCTTATCGACAAAATGGATTCCTTTCTCAAGATCATGACCGTGAATCTGCTAAAGGCTCAACAACATCAAGCTAAGTATGCAGACAAGAGACATCGTGATGTCACCTACACTATTGGGGATATGGTTCTACTCAAAGCCAACAACATCAAGGTTCAATCTCAAGTCAACCGCCAGTCAGCCAAATTCCAACCCAAGTATCTTGGACCCTTCAAGATTACTGAGCAAGTCTCTATCTACTCCTACCGTCTCAGTCTACCAACAACTATGCGTATACACCCAGTATTCTATGTGTCACAACTCAAGGCCTGGAACCAGTCACCCCCTTACCCTGGCCAAATTCTGACACCCTCAGCACCAGTTATGGTCGAAGACCACATTGAGTACGAAGTCGAGAAAATCTTAGACAAACAAGTCCAATACCGTCGCACAGAATACCTAGTCAAGTGGATGGGCTACCCTGAATATGATGCTACCTGGGAACCTTCCACCAATCTCAAGAACTCTCAAGACCTCATTCAAGAGTTCGAGCAAAAAGAAACTCATTGACTGCCCATGAGGTTCTCCTCTTGAATAGTAGATGACCTACTGTACTGATCAGGTACATTATGCATCGGGGCACTCTAAGGGATATAGCATCAGAAACAAGACCTACAGAAGAACTCTGTAAACCCTGCAACTAACGAGGTTCAAACCAGTTCTCATCTGATCAAGATGATACTTTGGCCCTCGCCTTATACAAGGATGGCCAGTCCTTGCCAATGAGCTGATATATTTTATTTGTCTTTTCTTTTGGTTTTATTTTCTTATATTACCTTCCGAATTCAATGAGGACATTGATTCTTAAGGAGGAGGAGATGTAACATTTTAGCATAGTTTATTTCTTTTTCTTTGTCTTTCTAGTACTTTCCGTAACCTTCCAGTACCTTCTGAATGATTAGAAATCATCTCTTGGCACTAAGCCACAGCTAGAACATTCTTGTCACTTCCGCTCCAGTCTTAGCTAGTCACAGAACTTCATGGAACATTGCAGATCTTTATTTGTCATCGTTGCCAAGAACCTTCCTCTTGGCATTTCCATTGATTACTCAGATCCTTCCAGATCCTTCTTTCATATCTTGTATAAATATCCTCTCTGTTCTCTCAAATAAAGCTCAGAATATTTTCTCCCTGAATCCACTAGAACTTCCTGAACTCTCAATAACTCTTTGAGCTATTTTGAGCACTTAGAATTTAGTCGCTTCCTCATTCCAGAAACCAGAACTATTACAGATCAGCTCTATTTATTTGTATTCATGTACATTGATGATATCCTGATCTTCAGCAGTACTGAAGAAGAATATCTCAAACATATCGAACAAGTCCTCAAGATCCTCCATGAATACAAGCTTTATGCAAAGCTCAAGAAGTATGAGTTCAAGTTAAATACCTTAGATACATTGTATCAGCCAAAGAAATACAAGTAGACTCAAGGAAAATATAAGCCATTGAATAGTAGCCTATATCAGCAAGTCTCACTAAACTTAGATCCTTCCTTGGTCTGGCTGGATACTACTATCGATTTGTCAAAAACTTCTCTGGTATAGCAGAATCTTTGACAAACCTCCTGCAAAAGGAACCCAACTCTGACCACTATATTCTCTATATCTGAAACACCTTCTGTCAACAAGCCTTTCAAGAACTCCAGAACTACCTAATTCACACATCTGTCCTTAGAAATATAGACCTGAACTTGAAGTTCATAGTTACTACTGATGCATCTAACTTCACAATTGGTGCAGTCATTTCTCAAGATGATGGTCAAGGACACAGACCCATTGCCTTCAAGTCAAGGAAATTTTCCCCTGCAGAACAGAAGCTAGCCACTCATGAAAAGGTACTCCTGGCAATCATTCATGCCCTCAAGACCTGGCAACACTATCTAAAAGGAGTTAGGTTCGATGTGATCACAGATCACAGGTCCCTTCAGTATATCAACACCCAACCAACTCTTTCCCATCAACAAGCCAAGTAGAGTCAGTTACTTCCGACCTTTACTCCAAACATCATCTACAAGCCTGGAAAAACCCTAGTTGTACCAGATGTACTCTCAAGAAGGTCCAACCTCACTGCTATCTTACAAGTTACCATGGCACCTGAATCTTAACCAGATTAAAATGGCCTATGAACAAGACCCTCTGGTTCTACAAAAGGACACTAAGGAATTCAAGAAAAAGTATACCTTCAAGGACAATCTTGTGTACTATTAAGACAAGGTCTATATTTCTGCTAACCCAGAACTACAATATAAAATCCTTCACAAACATCATGACTCTCTACTAGCTGGTCATCTTGGAACTGAGAAGACTATTAAGAATATTCAATGAGACTACTACTGGCCCAATATGATCAAGGAAATCAAGGAGTATGTTCAAAGCTGTGATCTCTGTCAAAGAAATAAGTCAAGCAATTAAACATCTGCTGGTCTTCTACAACCATTGCCAATTTCGACCAAGAAGTTCAAGCAAGTCACAATGGACTTCATTGTACAACTCCCATGAACCAAATCAGGCTATGATGCCATTGTCATGTTTGTGGACTGCCTGACCAAAATCACAATCACTGAGCCAACCAAAACCAATGCCACTGCTCCCGAAATTGCAAGAATCTTCTTCAAGTCTGTCTTCTGCCAATATGGACTTCCCTGAGTAATTGTTGGTGATCATGACCCCAAATTCATAAGTCACTTCTGGCAAGTACTCTTCAAGACTTTTGGAACTCAAATTGCTATATCTACTGCCTTCCACCCTCAAACTGATGAACAAACTGAGTGAATGAATAGAACACTTGAATAAATGCTCAGAAACTACATATCTTATGAGCAAGATGATTGGGACCAGTATCTGACCTATGCTGAGTTCACCTACAGCAATGCAGTCTAATTATCTACTGGTCTTTCTCCTTTTCAGTTACTATATGGTCAAAATCCCAAGACCTCTGCAAGCTTAGTCTCATTCCAGCAATCTAGTCATACACAAGTCCCCACTGCTCAGAACCTTATAGACAAAATTGATTCCCTTCTCAAGATTGCTACCATGGATCTGCAAAAGGCTCAACAACATCAAGCTAAGTATGCAGATAAGAAATGACATGATGTCAACTATACTATTGGAGATATGGTTCTACTCAAAGCTGATAACATCAAGGCCCAATCTCAAGTCAACCACCAGTCAGCCAAATTCTAGCCCTAGTATCTTGAATCCTTCAAGATCACTGAGTAAGTCTCCACCTACTCTTACTGTCTCAGTCTATCATCAACCATACAAATACATCTAGTATTTCATATATTACAACTCAAGGCCTGGAGCCAGTCACCTCCTTACTCTGGCCGAATTCCAATGCCCTCAGCACCAGTTATGGTTAAAGACCACATTGAGTATGAAGTTGAGAAAATCTTAGACAAATGAGTCTGATACTGTTTCACAGAATACCTAGTCAAGTGGATGGGCTATCTTGAATATGATACTACCTGGGAACCTGCTGCCAATCTCAAGAACTCCCAAGACCTCATTCAAGAGTTCAAGTAAAAAGAAACTCATTGACTGCCTGTAAGGTTCTCCTCTTGGATAGTAGATAATATACTATACTGATCAGATACATTATGCATTAGGGCACTCTAAGGGATACAGCATCAGCAACAAGATCCACAGAAGAACTCTGTAAACCTTGCAACTAATGAGGTTCGAATCAGTTCTCATCTGATCAAGATGATATTTTGGCCCTTGCCTTATACAAGGATAGCCAGTCCTTGCCAATGAGCTGATATATTTTATTTGTATTTTCTTTTGGTTTTATTTTCTTGTATTACCTTCTGAATTCAATGAGAACATTGATTCTTAAGAAGGGGGAGATGTAACATTTTAGCATAGTTTATTTCTTTTTCTTTGTTCTTCTAGTATTTTCTGTAACCTTCCAGCACCTTCCAAATGATTAGAAATCCTTTCTTGGCACTAAGCCACAGCTAGAACATTCTTGTCAATTCCATTCCAGTCTTAGCTAGTCACAGAACTTCATGGAACATTGTGGATCTTTATTTATCATTATTGCCAAGAACCTTCCTTTTGGCATTTCCATTGATTTCTCAGATCCTTCTGGATCCTTCTTTCATATCTTGTATAAATATCCTCTCTGTTCTCTCGAATAAAGCTCAGAATATTTTCTCTCAGAAACCACAAGATCTTCCTGAACTCTTAGTAACTCTTCAAGCTACTTTGAACTACTAGAACTAAGTTGCTTCCTTATTTAAGAAACCAGAACTGTTAAAATGTCATTCCAATTGAATGCAAAATTTACAAATTTAATAGCTTGTCCTAATCTTCCACCATATATCCCACTCTTCCCTATAGTACAAACCACCAAATGATGCCCAAAAGATAGTAATTACTTCTGAAATTCCCTTGGCTCAACTTTTATTTTATTTCTATAAACATCTCGAATTAGTATCCATCTATTGTCTAAATTAGAAATAACTTATAAATCAACAGAGATATTCAGGATTAAAAATACAATTCATCACTATCATCCACATCTTAACCATATTATAGATAAGGTATTTAGTCTGTGGTATAATATAGTTATTGATACAGTTATATATGAATATAATAGAAAATATATATACAGATAGAATAGAAGAAAATATGAGAAATTTACATAAGGAAAGGATTGAATTAAACTATAAATATTCCTTATTGATCTTGAACTATACAGCATAAATGAAGGTCTATGGCATAGATTTTGAGTTGGATATTTTGAGGTAAACCTTGTAACATAGGACTGAGACTCTGTTCAGATAATATATATCCATATAAAGAGAATTAAAATGAAATAAACAATAAAATAAAAATGCTATACAACCCTATAACCTATATTATAATATTTGTATAGATAACTGATTTCCAGTAATATAAATATTGATGACATATATATTAAACCAAAAATAACATAAGCTACAAATTACTAAATAGCAAATCTCTCAACTCACTTACTCTCATCTTTATCAACCCACTGATGTCAGTACCAATCTTCTATACTGATGGGATATACAAGCCATTACAAAGAAGAGTGGAGGAGAGAGAGAGTAGAATAATGAGAAGTTTGAAGTTCAGTATTGTTATAGAAAAGAAAAAGGAAAATACTGATCAATTGTTACTGATTCAGGACGAAATGGGAGAATAAAGAGTATGAATTGGTTAGAATTGACAAAAATTATATAAATGACCAATAATATAGCTTGTTTCATATTATGTAAAATGAAAACTCATTATCTATCAAATATAAAAGAGAATATATCACATAAAAATCATATGTCCAAATCAAATATTTCCAGTGATAGTAGAAATCGATAATAATCTTACCTTGGCACCTGAAGCTTATAATGCTATAATTAAAAAAATTAAAATTAAAAGATAATAATATCCAAAATAATAACATTTTAAAATTCAAATGCCAGTTACTCACCTGGAAGCAGTACCTGGGTCTCACTACTGCATTACATGAGAGACAATCATGTTAAAACAGAATCTTCTTCAGACAGAAGTCAGTGATCTAGGAACATGGACGTACCGCTCTTCAATTGACAGTGCGACTGGAACTCCTTCATGATGGGGGGCTGTAGGTCCCATCGCGCTCTACTTTGCTCGCACAAGTTACTGTCAATTGTACTTTTTCCGCACGTAGTGCCCCTCCCCCTCTTCGTCCGTCCTGTCTCTGATGACATGTTGCGCAGCTTTTCCATGTTGAATTCGGTGACGTGCCGCTTGATGACGTTGGTGCCAGTTGAGAGCTTGTTTAAAATGTAAAGGAAAGCATGGATAAAAGCATACACAACGTTTCTGATTTCAACAACGTAAGTATCATCACTAAAGCCCCAGTTTGGTCCAGGCACATGTCATTCGGGTGACGCGTTTTCGGGTGACGCGTCTTGTGCTCTAGTTGTGTATGACCGGACGTTGGAACCGAAAATGTAACGCGTTGCAGTACAGAGTAATTGTTGGCAAATCAGAACAATTTTCGTATGTCCCCCACCTTCTTCCTTGAACATATCCGTGTCCTTGAGCACCGAGGCGTTCTGACGTATCGCGTCGTCAGCTTTCCTAATCAAACGCTTGTGGTACACGGAATCTGCCTACGGCGCCGAACGCGTGAAGTGAAGGCCGTGACGACCTTGCCGAAATGGTTCTGCTCCGACAGCACGGCTCGTCCCTATGTGACCCCAAGTGACTTCGTTGTGGTCCAATGGGATACAAAACAGATCATACTGAAACTGCTTCTGGCCTCTCCGGCTCGGCATTGCCGTTCCGGATTCACATACTAGGCTCGGCATCGTATAGGTCTTGTTGACGCCTTGAGGTCGCTGATTACATACGAACTTGCATGCATGACAGCCGTATTTTTCGCATGTTTTTATTTTCAATTTGGGAAGTTTTGCAAATTAATATGGGCCTAAAGAATTATAAGTCAAACTTACAAAGGAATAAAGATTTACAAGATATGGGCATTATTGTGCTTTGAGCATGTAATCGTCTTTTGAAATAAATGTTCTTGTTGTTCTAGTTGATTTATACGGCATATGTTGATTTATACGGCATAGAAGGGGAAAAGGCAAATATTTGGGACTATTCTGCATGCGTCATAGTGCTGTACTACGGATTTTTGAGAAAGGCCAGGATGGACGCGCGAAGGGCGTTTGTGGCCTCGATTTCTTTAAACAATCCATTGTATATACTTGAAATTTTCTTCGCGGAAATTGAAGGTCCATGTGTTGCCAAATAACGATTCAGCACCATGTGCACTTTCCAGCGGCTGCCGTTGAAGCTAAGGGGCACGTAATCGTAGAAAGTGCTTAGCCTTGGCCTGGATAAGATGCGAGACGTGGATAAACTAAGACACTTTGTAAATTTATTTTCCTCAAGATGGTGAGGCTTACTTTTCATTTACGTTAAGACTATTGATGAATGAATATAATTGTAGACGGAGATCGATATTTGTATATATATCATGAACATTGTGGGATAGGGGACTTACTCGTCTCTCTCATCTTTCCTCATGCAACTAAGACAATGGAAGCATATGGTCAGTTGGGGTCAGGTGATCGCCATCGGCTGCTCATACCTTGGGAAAGGATACAGAAAGTATTTTTTCTTGCATGGCTCTGGTTGCCGCTTGGACAAATTTGGGAGTTTCGTCTGTGCTATCATCAACAATGATGAGGCTCTTCAATAACAAAAGACACAAACCGCGTGAGTGTCCTGTATGCTGGATGTGTCCGCTGTTTCAAAAAGGACGACGGTAGAAATACGCACGGCACTCGCAAAATCGGGCGCGTCGGCGAAACTCAGACCCTGGAGTTCCTCTTGGAAGGTAGGTGTTCCAGAATATTTATTTCTTCATCGGAAAGTTCTTCGCAGTCATCCCTGTGGGACGATTGTATAGCCGTAGCAGGTGAAAAACTACTAGTATCGAGGCGACTTGATGTTGATTCACTATCTTTTTTCATATCGGCCCATGCGTATTTTTCGCTTAGAGTTATGAACGTAGCTCAAACTTCGGCAAAGTGGCTGAAGCCACGGATAAACCACTATCATGCAATCTTTCAGGTCTTTCATGCAATGTTTCTTATGCAATGTTAGCCTAGTCTCAGTTCCCCGGCAAGATGCCAGCGGCAAATAGCTTAGCAACGTTTCAGCATGCATTATATGTAATATCCCCCTCAGCGTTCGCATCTTAACAATCAAGCGCGTGGACTACGCCTGTATACTTAGTTAGTTCCTGCAATCAGTTTACGCAACCCATCCCGCCCTTCCCTCTTGGATGAGGAACAATAAACATGCTTTACACGAATGGCGGGCCTGGGAAGCGCATGCTTCCATCGACCCAGCTTACATCAGCACACCCGATTTAGAATAGCGCATTTCACATACATTTCACGCGAAGGACACTTTGTTATATTTGAGGAACCTTTAAAGGGTCAATGTACAATTAAAAGGTGACTTTCAGCTCACTTGAAATTGAAGGCCTTTTATTTTTTATTTTTTTTTAAATTTATATTTTGGTTCATTGCCATTAGTGCAAGATCAGTTCAAACACGACCAAACTCAAATCGCTGCGTGACATTAACTGGTAACCGCCGCACTTCGTCATCTCATCTAATTGGTAATCGACGACGTCGCAAAGAAGCATTATTCCGCAAGTGATTATCAATCTGCCACAAAACCCCTACTGCTAAACCCGCAGGATCATGGCCTTAAAGGTAATTCAAACAATTGCCAAGATTTTATTTTAAGGGTCTTGATGGCAGGGAGTCAATTTGATGAGAAATATGGCAATGTAATCAGCCGGGTAACATTCCTGCGAGTCTACTCGACCGACTGTTTACTTTGACGTCGACATACTTTTTACCCAGCTTTTTGGCTATATTTCTCACGTCTCTCGCCTCTTATCCAGACCGCGTCTTGGCACCTTCTGTGATTACATTCCCCTTCGCTTCAACGGCACCCACTTGAAGGTTCACATGGTGCTGAATCGCTATCTGGCGCTCGCATAGGAGATTAGTGGCGACACATGGACTTCAATTTCGGCGAAGGCTGAGCACAAGCTGTCGATGCTCTTCGCGCATCCGTCCTGGCCTTTCTCAAAAATTCGAAGATCTAATTCGACACGAAAATTAATAATTTCCTATCCACGTCGTCTCGTCCCGCCACCAACATTACGTTGCCGGTATGCAGACAGTGAGTAAATATATGCATGGAGTGAGGGAATATCGGTTCCTCTCGGACTATACCTAAAACCTCCCTCCTAACAAAACGCAGATCCATATATTAGAGTTAAAGTTTTCTGTGGGGCGTTCCTTATGCAATCGACATGAGCAAGTCCGCGCTATCAACGAAACCATCATCGTCGTACTATGTAATATATATATATATTTCATTATAAAACATGAGAATAAGGTGCGATGTAATTGTCATGTGGAAGGGATGCTCGTGCTATATCTATTCGTGCCTTCGGCTATAAAATAAGGGAATGGGAGAAAACTCTACCGTTTCAGCACTCACGACGACATTCTGTTCTTCAAGAAGGCAGCGGACCAGGTCAAAAACACCCTTTAATATTAGTGTGATTTTTACGTAAAAATCGAAAAGAAAAAACTGTGACGTCAAATTCGTTAATACGATTGGTCTCAATCATTTCAGTGACCATGCTCAAGGTATGAGCGCTGGCAGGATGAATTGTTATTGACCCCAACTGACCATATTTTTCAATCGTCTTAGTTGTATGAGGAATTTGAGGAAGAGAAACTGTAAGTCTTAACTTCTTTCACAATATTCATAATATATACCGCCCCCCACTAAAACCATATTCATTCACACGCACACGGCGACGAGAGTCCCAATTTTGCTCTTCAGGAAGGCCGCGGACAAGTCATGAGGCTCACAATGGGGCTGTTATATGCTGAAGAAAACGAAGATGACGCATACGATGAACTCGGACGCCAACAGCTGCGGAAGGACGAATATGTGAAGTTCCTCGAAAACCTTCACTCCCAAGAAAAGTAAGTCTCGCATAAAATATAGTGTCCCAGTCTCATTCAACCACGTCTCTCGCATTTTATCCAGGGAATGTCTTAGTAAATTCCTCGACTACGTTCCCATTCGCCTTAAGGGTACTCGCTGGAAGGTCCACATGGTACTGAATCGGTATCTGGCGCTGGCATAGGAGGTTAGTGGCAACACATGGACCTTCAATTTCCGCGAAGAAAATTTCAAGAGGGATCGTTTCAAGTTCGTATATACTTATGCTATCATCCTGACTTCTCCTTGATTGGTTTTTTTCTGAGCCTGGGATCCCTCGACAGCCACTACATCACAAGCGACCGGGTCACTTATAGATCAGGAGTTGGGGGCTATAAAAAAAGGCCCGCCCATTAAATAAGCCGTAGTCTTCTTTTGATTGCGTATTGCTCCATTTAACCAAACCCCAGTCTAAGTCAGCAAATTCTTGGGGACGATATGTTGAAGGAACAGGAGAAGAAAGATGGCGAATCGTCACCAAGCCATCTCGCTACTCGTGTTATGCCACCTCCAAGTGTACAGTGGCCGAAGAGGTATAACCGGGAAGAATTCTCCGATAAGAGGGGATTCGTTGTTGCTCCAAGGAGTGCACACCTTGGAACACCTGCCTTGCAAGAGAAGGTCCAGCGTGTCGATGTGGCCAATATTGCGGGCGGGGTGAGTGTTTCTGTTGTATAATACTTCTTTAGAATATGGTGGAAAGAGAGGCGATTTATCGATAATACATATAACGTGAATTTACGTACTGATTGCTGACGTCTCCTACTGTGGTGACGTTTCCTTGATGACGTAGTACATAACGTATACATATCGAGTTGTATATCCCAACAGTTTCTTATCTCTATGGACTAATATATTTATTTATGTGACAGAATTCCACCACACAAGAAAACCAAATCATTGTGACCATGCTCAAGGTATGAATCGTCGATCGCCCTCGCAAGATTAGTATGACCCCAACTGACCATATTGTTCAATCGTCTTAGTTGTATATACGAGGAACTAGTGGATGCAAAAGACGAGTAAGCACTTTATATTCCAATATTCATAATACATATATTTATCGACCTCCCGCTACAACCATATTCATTCACACGCTCACAGAGACACAACACCAGGTCCGATAACGCTCACAATGGGGCTACGAAAAGACGACTATGTTGTCTTCATCAATATTCTCCATGCACATGACGAAAAGTAAGTCTCACTATCTGTAGAGTTCACAAAGTGTCAGAGTTTCATTCATCCACCTCTTTCGCATCTTATCCAGGCCAAGTCTCGGCACCTCCTACGATTATGTTCCCCTTAGCTTTAACAGCAGCCGTTGGAAAGTACGTATGGTACTGAATCGCTATCTCACCCACGCTTAGGATATTAGTGGACCTTCAATTTCTGCGAAGAGAATTTCAAGGCTGAGTACAAGGGATTGTTTGGTGTCACCGAGCCCACAGACCCACTTGTCGCATCCATCCTGGCCTTTCTCAATAATTTCGGGTCCACCTTTATGATCACCAAGACCAATCCCTTTACGCCTCGCTAATCTTCGAAGCTGTCCCGCGACTCTGGCTCATGGCGCCGGCGAAATGGTGCGTGCTGCTGTAGGGAGTGGGGTTCGCGGTGTTCACGCTAAAGTGCGACATACCAGCCGAGTGGCGCTGCGCGTGGAACAAGTGGCATTGGAGACGAAGTCTATCGTCCCCACCAGGGTCGTGAGCTCCATGGCACAAGTGGAGACTGGCGCTAGGATCGGTGGGTTGGTCGAGTTGAGGGACGTTGACGAGATTATGCCAGGGAGGAGAGGAAGCGAGTGGGGAGGGGGAGGATTTGGGAAGAAGGTTGTCTGATGGGTTGAGTTTGAATGGACATCTGTGAACATTAGTTTCTTTTCACTTCATTCGCACGAACGTACATCGTTCGAACAGACTCTCGTTGCCACGCAAGAATCACCTCAAAATACCCAACCCAAAATTCGCACAGTAGACTTGGGCATCTGAAGGATGTTTTATATTTTATTTTCGAACCCCTCCCTCCCTCATGTAAATTTCTTCATATTTTCTTCCATTTCCCCCTTGCGTATAACCATCCTTCTCGCAATTGTATTTGACCGTATCAACGATCGTATTGTGCCACCCCCTGAGGGGGTATTAATAGAAAAAAGAGACGCGTTTTTCATGAACATACTAGTGTATTAATCGTGATAGATTGACTCGGGCTTTAGATGTGCTGAGGTTGAGAAGCAATTTTATTTTATTTAATTTTTTTCATTAATCCGACACGTCATGGTTGATTTCCCAGCTCGGACAGCTTCGAAAATTAGCGGATTGGTCTTGGCAGCATAAAGGATTGGAAGGGCGAGCTCGTAGGGAGGCTAGTTCGGTGATTTGGAGAGGTAGAAGGCCTGGAGAGGTCGGGATGTACGTGTGAACCGCATGAGAATCACGACAAAACAAAATAAAAACTGCTAATGGACCAAAAGCATAGCCTACTCACTTTGTTCACAAAGTTGGCAAGCACGAGCACGATAGCGCGCCACTGGAGAAGGAACCCAGCGACAAAGCTGTGGTGTATGGCGCGCCGTAGTGTCGCCACAGCCATCGCAGGGTGGTCGACATGGTCGTCGACGCTGATGCCGACGTGTCCGACAGAGGTGCTTGTGCTTGCAGACCTTGTGACTAGGGCATAGAAGAACATATATAAAATACCCAAAGACAAGAGTAAATAAACCTCAGTCAGTCAGAATTTTGAAGTAAAAAGAGTTTACAGAAACACACTGCCTCCAAGAGATGGAATAATTCTAAACAAGACAACTAGAGCAACAGATGCTTGAGGTTTGAGTTGAAGAATTTTTCTTTCAATGGACCAGCTATAGGATACAAGATCGGAACCCGCCAAGAACTTCAAGAATCGAAAACGTATGAACAATCGAAACGAACGCCTTTTGACGACGTACGACGCGAATGTCTTTTGACGACATATCGAATGATAAGTCACGTGACATGAGACCCACATCTCGGAGAAACGCAGAACGCGCTTCACATGTGGCACATTGAGTCGTGCAGAAGCAAACAAGAGATATAAATCGCACGCAATTAAATGATTTGGGAACGTGACTGGTGTATGGAATCATGTGATGGGTTCGGCAGCGATTGCGCCGCCATTTCCCTTGAGGGGGGGGGGCCTCCGTATACATGTTTTTGTGAAACGACAATAAGTAAAGCGAAGCACGGGTATTTGGATATTCTGGCATTGTAACACATTCGAATCTGCTGACGCCATTCTGTCGATCGCCAAAGTCTCGCAGTGTGATTTTTACAGCGCCATTTTGTAAAAATCGAAAAGAAGAAAACTGAGACATTAAATTCGTGCGTTATCCCTTAAAACGATTCCAAAAAGGAAATGCAGTCGACGGGTAATACAGGCTGTTTTTTTAAGTAAAAAAATAAAAATAAGAAAAATAAAAAAGTCCGCCCACACCACACAACAGTATAACAGTAAGCGCAGCCAGTTGGTAATGGTATCCCCAAATGTAATTATGTCTTTTCCCTTTCTATGCCTTATAAAAATCAACCTGAACAGCAAGATCATTTTATTTCAAAAGAAAATTACATACCCACAACACCAATTATGCCCATAACTTTATAGTTTGGCAGATAATTCCTTAGGCTCATATTAATTTGCAAAAACTTCGCGCAGCGAGAATAAAAACATGTGAAAAATACGGGCTTAGATAGGTATAAGAAATTGCTGTCATGCAAGTTCGTAAACCTACTGATCGGCAGCGGACAAGGCATATTCGTGCGACGTCAAAAAGCCATTTTGTAAAAATCGATAAAACGATTGGGAATCGCACAGTCCAAAAAAAAGGTGAAGCACTGTTTTTTTAAGTGGAACAAAAAAAAAGGTCCGCCCACACCAAATAGGTTATGGCCATCTTTTGATCACTATTGCCCCTTCTAACCGAACCCCAATCTAAGTAAAAAAAAACTACACAACTAATTCGCAGGTATTGCTTCATTTAACCAAACCCCAGTCTAAGTCAAAAACTACACAGAAAATTCTTGGGGACGATATGTTGCAGGAACAGGAGAAGAAAGATGGCGAATCGTCACCAAGCCGTCTCGCTACTCGTGTTATGCCACCTCCAAGTACACAGTGGCCGAAGGGGTATAACCGGGAAGAATTTTCAGATAAGAGGGGATTCGTTGTTGCTCCAAGGAGTTTACACCCTGGAACACCTGCCTTGCAAGAGAAGGTCCAGCGTGCGAAAACCAAACTGGGCTTCGCCGACGCCCCCAATATTGCCAGCGCCGTGCGTATTTCTACCGTCGTCCTTGTGGAAACAGCGAGCTGACACATCCAGCATGCAGGATACTCACGGGGTTTGCGTCTTTTTTATGTCATTGAAGAGCTTCATTATTGTTGGTGATGAAACCGACGGAACTCCCACACTCACCCAAGATGCTGCGGGAGCCATCATGCAGTATGCCGATGAAAAAAAACTTCCAATCATTTCAGTGACCATGCTCAAGGTATGAGCCGTCGATCTCGCTCATAAAATGAATTGATATGACCCAACTGACCGTATTATTCAATCGTCTTAGTTGTATGAGGAACAGGTGGATGCGAAAGACGAGTAAGCACTTTATGTCGCAATATTCATGATACATATACACATATCGACCTCTGTCTACAACCATGTTCATTCAGTGACACCACACCAGGTCCGATAACGCTCACAATGGGTGTGAGGAAGGACGATTATATTGTCTTCATCAATAGTCTCCACGCAGACGACGAAAAGTAAGTCTCACCATCTAGAAAAGAAAGTTTACAAAGTGTCTTAGTTTATCCACATCTCTCGCATTTTATCCAGGCCACGGCTCGGCACATTCTATGATTACGTGTCCCTTTGCTTCAACGGTAGCCGCTGGAAAGTCCACATGGTGCTGAATCGCAATCTGGCGCTCGCATGGGAGATTAGCAGCAACATATGGACCTTCAATTTCGGCGAAGAAATTTTCAAGGTTGAATACAAGGGATCATTTGGAGATATCGAGGCCACAGACGCTCTTCGTGCATCCATCCTGGCCTTTCTCGAATATCCACATGTCTATTCCTCGTAAATTCGACATTGGAGATTGCATACAATCTATCACATACAATCGAACACATGTCCGCCAACAGTACGGTGCCGGTGGGTAATGAACGATAGTCCCAAATATATGCCTTTTCTTTTTCTATGCCTTATGACCTTATAATATCAACCAGAACTGCAAGATCATTTTATTTCAAAAGACGATTACTCATGCATTATCAATTATGATCATATCATGTAATTAATTCTTGATTCTTTTGTAAGTTGAGTACAATATAATTCCTTATGTCCATGCGAAATATGCCCATGTGAAATATGCTGACGTCGCACAAAACGTCGCGCCGCAAGGGTACCACGCGATTCGCCAGAAGCACATAATACTACAAAAA
>RQIL01034666.1:0-17810 GCA_003951145.1 Jimgerdemannia lactiflua | reverse complement strand
TTCAAACTTTTATGAATATATTTATCTATATTGGAGTTACAGTATGTATGTTTATCTTATAGGTGAGTATATGTAGTATAGAGTGAGATATTTTATCCAAAATGTTTTTATAAATATTATCTAGCAGTCACAAAAATTGGCTCTGATGACGTTGTTTCTTACATCCATTTTGTCCAATGTGCTTGTACTTATTAGATTCCTTCTCTCAAACGCGTTCAACGTAGGCGAAGGACCCGTTGTGCATCCAATATGAAGGTACATGTCGTAGCTACCGGAAGGGACAGATAAAAGATTTGCTGTCTACGTATAGAACAATCAACGGAAGGAGTGGCCATTTAATGGATGGGATGCTTTGAAAGCAGATACAGCCATCCATCGAAGGAAATCTCGAATCTGGATGAAATCGCAGCCTTATCTTGCCTTGTATGTTAGCTTCACCATTCGCCGTGGTGGTCGTCGGTGCCCTCGTCCACTATCGTCGGTTAAACGGACATCTGTACCCATCCACCTTCTGCATACAAGTCCATTTGACGAATCTCGCAATTGCACTTTTCTCACTTCGATGATTGAAAGTGGTACTAACCTCTTTTTACATTCGTCCCTCGATTCAACAGTTGAACATCGCCAACCCAGCTACTGGCTGCCAGAAATTGTTTGACATCGAAGATGAGCGTAAATTGTAAGTTTTGGAGAGGAGGGGCGGTGATTGAACGCGGCGGGGAGGCATCTGTGTACGTGGGAGTTGAGGGAACAGAGGATTGTGCAGAGCGAGACCCTGTGCGAATCTTGGCGGAAAATTACGCGTTCAAGCCCATGTTATGGTGGGGTCGTGAGATTTGAAGAGAAAGGTGCTTCATGGTTGAGCGGCGTTTTTGTCGGTGGCAATGGAGAGGGTGGCGTGTTTATTATTGGCGACAGCCAGCGCCCAAGGTTGGAGGATGTATGAGGCAAGCAAGAGATGTGCAACATTACAAACCACAATATTGATCTTGCCTTTCCTTCTTACTATTACCACTAGGCGTGCTTTCTACGAAAAACGCATGTCGGCCGAAGTCTCTGGTGACTCTCTCGGCGACGAATTCAAGGGCTATGTTTTCCGAATCTCAGGGGGTAATGATAAGCAAGGCTTCCCTATGAAGCAGGGTATTCTCCTTCCCAACCGTGTCCGCATCCTCATGGGAAAGGGACATTCTTGCTATCGTCCCCGCCGCACGGGCGAACGTAAGCGTAAATCAGTCCGCGGTTGCATTGTTGGCGCCGATCTGTCCGTCCTCTCCCTCGTTGTTGTCAAGCAGGGTGAGCAGAGCATCGAAGGCCTCACTGACAACGTCGTGCCCAAGCGCCTTGGCCCGAAAAGAGCCAGCAAGATCCGCAAATTTTTTGTGCGTACAAACTTTCCCGATAATGCGGTTCCTTCCATCGTAAATCTTTACCAATTTGCAATAGGTTTGAATTGATATCATTATGCTTTGTCG
The DNA here is from genome assembly GCA_003951145.1 of Jimgerdemannia lactiflua. Taxonomy (NCBI): domain Eukaryota; kingdom Fungi; phylum Mucoromycota; class Endogonomycetes; order Endogonales; family Endogonaceae; genus Jimgerdemannia; species Jimgerdemannia lactiflua. Next base: position 16,335 of record RQIL01034666.1, on the reverse strand, counting down.
TCTTGTTCCATTAGCATTTGAGTAAGGAAGATGACGTGCGCAAATTCGTCATTCGTCGTGAGGTCAAACCGAAGAATTCTGAAAAGAAGCCTTACACTAAGGGTCAGTACTTAACTGCTTCTGACATAGTTTGTATATATAGCTAGCGGGCACCCCGTAAATAATTGCCTGTCTTCATTTTCCCTTCGCATAGCTCCCAAGATTCAAAGGCTTGTGACCCCTGTCACTTTGCAAAGGAAGCGTCGCCGTATTGCCTTGAAACGTCACCGTGCCGAGGCCGCGAAGGAGGCTGCTACCGAATACTCTGCTCTTCTTGCGAAGAGGGTCAAAGAGCAAAAGGAGAAGAAGTCTGCTCTCAGGCACAGGCGTTCCAGCAGTGTTGCCAAGTCCTCTTCCCAGTAATGTTAGCTGGTCGGATTATAAAAATCTATGGAATAAAAGAAAGGATGTGTGGTCCTTGGCCGTGTAATTTATGTTCTGGAGGTGAAAATACATCCATTTTACGTTGGGACCCGTGCCATATTTTTGAAACTGGTCACGCCTAAAAGTAAATACCAAATGATATTGCAAAGGGTCGGGTGGCTTGGAAATTCCTGTATGCTTCTCCGCCGCACCACACTTAACATATTACTCAACGGCTATGTCTTCTCCAGAAGGTAATTGTGCTAAGCCTTTGGGTTCATTGTCGATCCATAGTCGGGTTTGGCCTCGCCTGTTGACTTGTTTCCCGCAGATGTCCATTTCGTAATCCATAGCGCATGGTACTTTCCTGCCGAGGCTGTCAAGAATTTTGAGCCCAATCTCAAGTGAGTAAAAAAAAATGAGCACAGACTTCAGAAACTTCTAAAGAAATGCCTGCTTTTTTCAACTAACATTGGCACTCTATACTGATGGCGCCATGAATTCAGAGAAATTGGTAACCTGACCGGAACAATTATATCATTTGATCAAAGGAAACAGGTGCGGAGAAAACACAGCGCGTTTTATCTAAACACTTTTCTTGCAGGTTGACTCTGTTCAATATGCGCGTTCGCTGAGCGCGAAGGAAACATTATGTTTCATAGAAGACTAAGCGTTGTGCTAACACATTATTTTAGTGTTTCGAACTTATTGGCCAATGTCATAGGGACCTTGAAAGAGCGTAAGTGAGATTTTTTATGTCGATATTGACTTTTAAGGAGGGTGGGATTTCGAATATCCATTTTGAATGATCCGCTTCTCACACAATGATCGTATGCTGTCTTCACAGTCGTATGCGTTTGAATACGACGATTATTCAGAAGGCGAGCACGCTCAAGGAGGATAAAATCGTTGGGAGTGTCATAGCCACACCGATAAAAACGCAGGACCCCACCACAGAGCAAACGTCATCCATAAGGATATCCCTGGATGTTAAATACAACGACAATGACAACAGTAGCATGGTCGACACTGATGATATCTCTGGATCAGAATACCATGAACCAGAAGCTCAAACGTACCTACACCCACCCACAGTGAGTGATGACAAGTATGATGACAAGGATGATGGCCCCAATTCACCTGGTTTGCCTTATAGTAAATTGTTCACATTCTCTCGAAATGTCGATGATCCGTCACATGTACTCGGAGCTCAACTGTACCAGACCACGAATTATCTCAAAGATATATGTGATGAGACAGGGACATCGTCTGATGTCAAGGGGAAGGTATAGAGTATCGTCAATAACGAATGATAAGCCGTTGCTCGTCAGCACCAATTAGAAGAATTCTCACACTAGCTTTATGTTTTTCCGCAGATGGTTTTTATTAAAGGTGAAAGTCAAAAAGCAGTCGACATGGCGATAGAGAGGCTCGGGGTTCTTGAGAAGCTGTATGTGAGTACTTTCATAAAGTGAAACAGTGGACTATTCCTGTGTTCCTCCGGCGGCATCTGGTGTTTGAGGGTCTAATCCTTTCTGGGTTTCACTAGCTCCAACGCGAGTATATGACCAAAATAGTGCCGGTAATCGACTATCCGACGGCTTCCGCTCCTTACAAGCTATATTTCTGCCTACTGGCGAAATACAAGTACGAGAGAATGGTCGATCTCCATCCAACAGTGAAAATTCACAAGGACAAACTCTATATAATTCTCCCTGTCTTTCGGAACGAGCAGAATGGAGGTTACATGAGACCAACGAATTTACTTGTCGACCCGCCAAGAACACCGCAGGCTGTTTTGCCTTCTGTGCCGATGATTCCGACAGTTCAACTTCAACGTCGACATCAGCAGAAAGCATATGTGCCGGCTCCAACCGCCAATCCAGCGCCATCTCAGCGCGATTGGAAGAAACAGCATTCTTCGCAACCTATCCAGATAACATATCCTATGCCAATGCAGGATTTGCCGGGTTGGGGTGAAGAGAGAAGCTGGCAGTATTCCCATGCAAGGGTTCCAAACTCGAGAGAGGCTAGCCATGCACAACAGACCAAGAGACTGCAAAAACCTTTGGAAGTCGATGTCCCTCGCCCGGATGAATTTCCGCCGCTGAAATCGGCCCCGCAAATTCCCAAACCTACGCATCCGCCCTTGGTGAACAAGGGCAGCACTCAATTCATAGTCACGGAAAAAGAATACCCAAAACAACGACAGACCGAGCAAAGTGCCCAGCGTTTGAATTCCAACCCATTCGATGGCAATTCTGCTAACGGTATTGTAGATGACCATGGCCTTGGACTACGGAAAGATTCGGAGAGCGCAACCTTACGGAAAGGCGATATCGGAAATTGGGTGGAAAAAATCGCCGATCCAAACAATGAAACATTACTTCGGAGAAATAGGAGGAACATGCCTTCTCAGCAAGGCGATAACAACACATCCTCGCCGTCAGCCACGGGTGTGAATAAAGATACGGCGTTGAAACAGTGAGTAATCAGTTCGTTTGTTTTGTTTGGTATTGACCAAATGGGTTCACGGGAAAATTCGTTTGAGAAAGATGCCATGCGAGGGAGGAAGGCGGGGGAGGACGCATGTAGGCAGTAGATGGCTCGATGATGCCCAAGAATTGGAGGTAAAATTTGAGATCGGTGGACAGGAGAAACTGCACAAAGAATTCCTTCGAAAAGCATTAAATTTTGATGCGTTCTATTTGTAGAGAATACAATTTTCACAATATCAGGAGTGCGTTAATTGAAGGGTAGGTATATATATATATATGATCAACTCGAGGATCGTATACAATGCAAAAATTTCCGGTTTTTATTTTTGTATTTTCTGTGGTTCGATATTCAGTCTTGAGCAGGTGCGCTCACACAAGGGCGAGATTCGATTTTCGGCCAAGTAAGTATTTGAAAATTCATCCCCAGCTTTCATTGTCGATCTGATTTAGCTCACTCGCCTCTGAAGTTGTTTACAACACAGTCTAACTTCTCGATCTAATATTCTGCAGGGTTGGCAAGGTTCTGTGGACAAATGTGAAAACAGATGTTGCGCGGAACGTATGGGATTCTCTGGACATCAGGGATGTGGTTGTAGGCGGTCACGGTGTGATGCCAGTATTCAATGACATGTATGTCGGAGATCTTTATGTTGTCAGGTCGAACTACGAATTGCTTATCTTCCTGGCTCATGTGCATATCATATTTTGTTTTGGCGTGATCTTCACGTCTACATAGCACGACCTCTTCGGAAAATATCGTTAGTCGGATCGCCGACATTCTGCCCAAGGTCTTCGCACGCAAAGCGTATTTTGAGATTTCTGCTGGGGCCCGTAACCAACCACGGGCCGACTACGAAAAAGTAACCATGTTTGTCAACCAGGGATATGTCGATTTGCAGAAGGTGACGACACCTATAAAGAAAATCGTGGAGGTGGATTGGGTGGCATTGGACCGTAAATTTGACTTCCAGTTCAGCCTCTCTAAACGGACTACGGTGAGACATGATGTCAAACCATTCAATACTTTCATCAAGAAGGTTTCTGTGAGGTACGTCCCAGTTTCTATCATTTGAACGCTGCATGCCTACACATTAACTGGAGCACTCACTCGGACACACTACCTGACAACATAGCCCTAGTACCAAGCACATCACGTACCAAAATATTCCTAGGTTTCTCGAGGTCACTCAGGTTTTGTTTAAACAAACTACACAATTTCGAATACATTATCCGTTTGTTGTGGAAGTATCTCGCGTCGAGGAATTGCCGCTGCAACAGCAGAAACAGGAGCAGAAGCCCGGCGACAAGTTGATAGACAAGAGGATAGGACTGACAGGCGAAGGAAAAGTATGGTACGAACTTGAGGTAGGTCCCATTTGTGGTAATACGCTCGTCTTTACATGTTACAAGGATTTGGGATATTGTGGCGTATAAAATTGACACGAGTGCTTATAGTGGTGAAATATTTCTATATATATTACAGTTCTTGCACAACGAAAATACCGAGACCTTGAAAGAAAACATCAACCTGTCCCGTGGAACGATCGCGAATTGGACGGCAGAGGATATTCTAGGCGAGGGCAAAGACGCGGCCAAACTAATTCAATTTGTCCAAACCATGCTGCTTTTTGTCGAGAGGTGCGAACAAATTTGCTCGGACGCGGTTTGCTCGGACGTGGAATAGGCCCAGAGTTTTGTAGTGTGAGGGAGAGAAGTTGTAATTTGCTACAATAATTGCAATACTAGGTATGACATCAGAGGAAATAACCATAAACAAACAAAAACGGTTGATTGATTTACTGCTCTTGCTTTTGACAACCTCTCACCATGAAGGTTCAAAGTGCAAAGAAAAGCCAATTCCGCGCTACCATTCAGACTAGAGCTTCTCCTTCAAACAGACCATCTTCCCCAAAGCACACAATTGACCTCGCAGGCTATGGGGAGTCCAACATCAGCGACTCTGCCGAACTTTCCGCCCGCCAGCACCTTATGTTACCTGCTTCGTTGCCGCCGCGCTCCTCTCAACCATTTACCACGACATTCTTTGAGACACCGTCTTTATTGCAGCTTCCCACCGAGCTCCTCACCAAACTGACGACCCATCTGCCCTTCCCATCTTATATCGCTCTTGCGATGACTTGTAAAACACTTTATTCTCGCCTATTCTCCCACGAGATTATCTTTTATCTCAAGAACCGATTCAACTTGAACGCTCAGAGCGGCAGTATGATCGTTTTCGCCTATCAAACGGGCCTCATCACCAAGGCGCCCCGCGTTTGTGAAGCGATCCTTGATGAGTTTTTTAACGGTCGCGCAGGTGACGAGGCCGGCAAGTCGGGAGCTAGCTCTGCCCTCTCACCAGCGTCGACATCGGCCATCAGCACAAGAAAAGAACAGTTCAAAACTGTTCGGTTTTGGGCTGTTCTATACGCCATCCATAGGGCGATTCCCGTGTATTTTGACACAATGCTGGGGAGTGCGGACCCTAATGGCGGGCCCTTCCCCCATGCTGCAAGCCAACCTCAAGCGAATCAGAATACTCCTGCGATTCACACGCAAACCTCTGCTTCCTGTTTCTCTGCCGAGCCAGCCTTAGACACAACATCGCAGCGAACACGCACGCCGACTCCTTACTTTGGCTCAGAGACCCAACATTTCAAACCACCTACGTCCGGTCAGAACCTCGCGTTTCTGGAGAAATATGTATCATACATGCACGACGCGAGTGACGATTTCATCCCCCATAAATCCGTCGTCAGCACCGCCGAATCTCCTCCGTCATCATCTGAAAGCCCTGACACTGGTACTGACGGTGAAGGTACACTGTCACCTTCCGTAACCTTACCAACAATTTATACCTGCAAGACATATCACACTATTTTCCTACATGTTCTCAAATCTGGCGACCTCGACATCCTTGAATTCTATCTTCGCACCTATGGCCCACCTTTTTGCAGTTTCCGGTTGCGTGGGGACGAGTACGATGATTTAGAAGGGCTTGACCTCGGTGGTGGGCCTATGGATAATAATGGCGGCTACGTCAATAACAATGGACATCACGGGGTTGGCGGGACTCCGCTGGCGACTCAGCATCAACCGTATGGGCAACATCATCAGCAAAATGGCGTGTTGGCTCCGCTCGCACCCGCATCGGCGGCTGCAGCTTGGGTGTTTGGTAATGGGGGGACGAACAGTAGCAATACTAATGCCAGTGGCAATGGGTACGGTAACACGGGCAAGGAGTTAAGGCGTAAAGTAAAGCGGTTGCTGGAGAGGTACGGGGTGACAGTCTCGGACGGGATCTTGTGAAGTTACCACACGCATCTGGGGAGCTGGGGAACAGACCAACGGTATTTTGTGCTCTTCTGCTTCGGAGATCATTCCATGTCTGTATTTCGCGAAATCTATAGTGTAGATTTTAAACATCTCATGTGACTTCTGCTCAATGTGACTGCAAAAGATGTATGCAACATGACGTCATCAGTAAAATACATCAACGACTCGACAGATATAATGGTAGACCGCCGACACTTTCTTCTGTTTGCACAATGCAGAAATTAGAGGCCATGAAAGAGCGTGGATACACATTATAAGTATTGATTTCGCACTCTGTGATATTTGAACTACTCCTTGCACGTTGATCCTAATATATGTATTTGGGTAATTTCTGGGCGCCTATACGAGTCATGAACGTTTTGTCCTTGAGATCGATCAGGAGAGAAGAAGGCTGCAAGTAAGAGCTTCTAGCCTTAGTAACTTGCGCTGGTTTCCACAGTCTCGAAAGCTCATTGTGTGGTTGTATTCTTCACATTTGGTGTTTGCTCACAGGGGTTTGCCGAGCTTTCAATTACGCCGCTCCATGATAAGCTGACGAGCATTAAACTCAACTGTCGACAATGTCGTGAGTATGGATTTTAAAACAATGCCAATGATGTTACTACAACGCTTGATCTTTATACTCAATCAACACTTCGCCTTGCTCGAAAGAAATTACCAAGGTTACACTCAATAGTATAAAAGCGAAGTATGAGTACATAGATCCACTCGCCGACTTGTCGTTACCCCTTGCAACGACGTCCGTGTCGCAACACCAGGACTATAGGCGTCGCTATGTCTCGGCTTTACAAGAGGGCAACGAAGGTGAAGTGGAAGTAATTGTACCACAAGGGACAGTGATGTTGAAACAGGTATGAAAGAAACTTTACGACACGCTAGTAGCTGTTGATTTCTAGGTCTAATGTATTGCCATTTCTTTCAAATGCTATACAGCAGGACGAGGAGCCTATTAATCGCGTAACGCATTCAGACGGCATCATACTGGCATCACGTCCCAATGGTATATCTTGCTTTTGCATTACTTTACTCTGTTGTTATTGACGTCGCTGACTTCAAGCCAATCTTATCTCAGCAGACATAGCAATTCCAGAATCAATGCCGTCACAGACACCTATTACCAATACACTACCAGACGTTGTGGTACGCTACGCATCGCTCACGTTACGCGTTGAATATTACTTGGAGGATCCGCGTGCAGGGGTTATGTTTGTGGAACCAGATCCCTTGGTGGTTCCTCATGTAAGCAGATGTTTTACTCAGCGTGCACGTCGCAGTTTCCCAATAATGCACGGTCAAGCTCCTTTTGTACATGTTCATGTCGCTGACATTGCTTCAATATTGTCGCTCCCAGCGATATCCGCACATGTATACTGTGAATCAACCCTTACCTGGGGGTGCACGACTTTGGTTGCCTTGCATTGATGATATATCTGTGCGTTGCACGTGGGAAATGGAGTTCATTGTACCTCAAGGATTATCAGACGTTGATGAAAAAATGCATGATGGGTCAATCTCCATGGAGGAGGATGAAGCGACGGTGGTGATATGTAGTGGGGAGCTTGTTGAGCAGGTTGGTTTCTCTGCACAACTACGTGGGCTATCTCATTTTCAGCCATACTAAATAATTTACCATTCCCACAGACGTCACACCCAACAGATTCGTCCAAAAAAATCGTACATTATGTCCAGTCAGTCCCAACACCGGCGCCATACATCGCTTTTGCTGTCGGTCCCTTCGAGATCACCAAATTCTCGCCATTGGATTTGACATCTAATCAAGGGTTGGAAGGGATAGGAGAGAACAAAGAGAAACCGCTGGATGGGGTCAACGCGAGACATGACATCTTTGGGTTCTGTTTACCTGGACGAACCGAAGAATTAAGAAACACCGCGTTGTTCCTCACAAAGGTATCATTTTAGGCGTGATACTACCAAATTTCTCACCGTTTATTACCTGCTAACTTTGTCATGGTACTGAACTGTGATGATTAATTCCAACATCTAGGCCTTACGTTTTTACTCGCAAGAATGTGGAACATATCCCTTTTCTGATTTCAAAGTAGTTTTTGTCGAGGAGGCTTGGTGTCCCGCAATGTCATCTGCGTCTCTAGCCATTTGCAGGTGATCTTTACTAACACTACTTGGTTTGCAGCTGTTTGATTATATTATATATAAAGCAAACTATATTCTCACTCGAATTCGACTCCTCCCCGCATAGCACTCAACTTCTCTATCCCCCAGATGTGATTGATCAGGCATATGAGACTCGTCGGTTGTTGAGCTTAGCGCTTGCGACGCAGTGGATGGGGATCCATATTGTGCCAAAAGTATGGCCTGACATTTGGCTGATCATCGGGATGGCCAATTTCATCACCGCGATATTTCTTAAAAAACTTTTGGGTAACAATGAGTATCGACTGCGTTTAAAGAAGGTTGGTAACTTGGCTCGATCTGTCTCAAATACGCTCTGCATCTGACATAATTTTGATTGCAATTTTGAACTATTCCATGTAGGACATTGCTCGTTGTTGTGCAATGGATGTTGGCCGACCACCCCTGTATAACCATTCCCTACCACCAATCGATCCGGACGACTTGGAATTCATGGAGCTGAAAGCGCCACTTGTATTGTGGATGCTGGATAAACGCATGCGTAAGGGCGGAGGCACCCTCGGTCTTTCGCGAGTTATCCCAAAAATTATGGTGGCACAGATGAGCGGTGAGCTAGTCCACAATGCGTTGAGCACCCATTGGTTGTTTAAGTTATGCCGGAAAATCAGCGGTGTAGAGTTGAAGAGCTTCGCCGACCAGTGGATTTACCACAGCGGATGCCCCAAATTCAAATTCCGATACGTGTTTAATCGGAAGAAAATGGTGGTTGAAATCACTATGACTCAAGAAAACACAAACGCTGCCAGCGGACATGAATATTCTGACGTCATCGGAATGCCAGCAGACGAGACAGCGACTCCACTCTTCACTGGAAATCTAACAGCTCGTATTCATGAAGCTGACGGAACGCCGTACGAACACATTCTGGATATCCAAGAGGTCTCCAAGAAATTCGAAGTGCAATTCAACACGAAATATAAAAGAATTCGTCGCAATACCAAGAGGTTTCAAGCTAAGCAAGCGGCCGCGGCCGCGGTTGCTGCTGAAGAGGACATTTTAGAAGGTGATGAGGGTGAAGTGGCAGCACTTGGAGTGATCCCGGTTCTTGGATTGGGCATGCCAATGTTCGAGAACGAAACGGAGCGAGAAGAATGGCGTGTAGTTGAGTGGGGTCAAGGTGAAGATGACATCAGTGGTGCTGCAAGGTGAGATATTCATTTGAGTCGTATCTATGTACTACAAGTTTCATTAAGGCAAAGCAGAAAGGTATATGTAACGGGGACCTCCCTACCTTTGAAAATAGCGCAACGTTCGATTGGATCAGATTGGATGCCGAATTTGAATGGGTTTGTGTGCTCGACTTTACACAGCCCGCCTACATGTGGGCTGCACAATTGACAAAGGACAGAGACGCTGTTGCGCAGTATGAGGTAAGAAAGAAGCCGTTTCTACTCTGGGTATGCAATAATTGGACGGATCGATGACCCGAAAAGTAACTCTTGTTTATATTCGTTAGGCCATCGAAGCACTTAAAGCTCAACCAACTTTAACGGCTTCGACAAGCCTGTTGCGTGCTTTGATGGACCAGAAATGCTTCTATAGAATTCGGATGGAGGCTGCATATGCTTTGGCAAAGGTATGTGAAAAATCGTTCTCTCCCGCGAAGATGTGAGTGTCAAATGCCTGTCACTTGCTGAAATTGGAATTTATATTGATTTTCGTGAAAGTGTGCGACTCCAGAGCTTGAGTGGGTCGGCCTACTTCAGTTGACAAAGGCTTTCCAGAAGCGGTTCTGTTACCAGTCATCCGCGTCAACCGGGCACGTCCCTGAAGGAGAAATTCCCGTTCTGCCTTGCATTCCTAAACCAAACAATTTCTCGAGTTTAACGGAATACTTCGTGCAGAAAGCCATTCCAGTCGCGGTTTCACAGATTAGAGATGAACGGGGTCAAGCACCGCTTAAAGTAAAACACTTCCTTTTGGACCTATTGAGGTACAACGATAATACTGGTAACACGGTAGGCAGTTTCTCATATAATTCCTGGATGGGGCCGCCTTTTCTTCTTGCCATATTTTGACGGAATTTTCTCTTCTAGTATTCCGACAACTACTATGTGAGCACATTGATAAGTGCCCTAGGCCATTCGTTGATCTCGGACCCGCGCATGGCGAAAGAAGGTGCCGATGGCATGGAAATTGACGATTTTGACAGTATTGAGATACTTGAAGAGGCCAAGCGGGAGATCGACCGGTATCGGACACTTGATTACTTGATACCGACTTATCACAACACAATCACCGTTGCTTGCTTACAGGCAAGTCCTCATTGCGTATTGTTGGGAAATTGCGTGATGCAGCGATTAGGTAATCGCACTTCAACTGAACCTTGCTCTGTTATTTTAACAGACCTTCACGAGCTTGATGTCTGCTGGTTTGATGCAGCCTGACTTTCGCTTGTACCTAACACATAGCAGGTGTGTTCTTCCACTTTGGATCTACATCGATTCACCTATCTCACAATCTTTCATACCCTTCCCCGATTGAACCGCCGAGATGTAACGTAACATGCATTTCCCTTTTTCTCCGGATGATTAGATATGGCAATTTCTTGCTAGTCCGCATGACTGCAATTGACAGTCTTTTTATCCTAAATGGCTTGCACAACTGCGACCTAATCAAGTATTTCTTCAGCATCATCTGCCAAGATCCGTGCCCGTACATGTCATTTTACGTCGCGCGAGGTCTAATGAAGTTGCTCGGTCTGATGATGGGAAATCGTGGCGATCGGATCTACAAAGATTTCGTGGATGACCTGGTGGAAGAAGAGGGCAAGGTTTTTGCCCAGGATGCACAGAGTATTCGGAATGTGATTAATTCATCCTTTCAGGAGGCGGTGGATGCGGTGCGAAAGGAGCTTGGTAGCAATACGGTACTTCAACATTGCTTATGGAATTCTTTGAAGTGAGTCCCGTTATATACATTTGTCCCTCGTAATCTATTTCGCCGGCGAATCGGAATTGCGTTCTACATTTTGTGGCACCCTTGCAATTATACTAAACGAACATTGTTTCTGGCCTTGTCTTGTTTTGTGTCCATAAAGTTCAAACTCCTTTTTGGACCATCATATCCGCAAATTCCTTTTGCGATTCTGTGAAGTGGTCTATAAACCTATTGATCTAGGCCTTCCGAGATTGAGGTTCCGTATGCCAGCCCCGGTAATTCGTCGTTATTTACATTACGAGCCGTTCAGAGGTCAGATAAATACCATAAGGAGGAATATATGATTAGGCAATGGCAGTGAAGAGAAAGTGGAGAATGTTATTTTTGCAAGAACGTCAGTGTGCCTGAAAGCACTAATTCTCGAATTGATTCCCCGTAGGCGAACGAGGTCATTGTCGAAGGCGAACCTGAACCGGAGTCAAATAAACCTTCTGTGGTAAAGTCATTGCCGGGCAAAACCTCCTCACATAAAGTCAAGCTAAACTCTATTCCAACCGAGGTATACGGTTAGTGCCATAAACATCCTTGTTGAAAATGATGATTAGTTTATGTTAAATCGCTTAACAATAATCCTATTAACATGCGTCACAGATTCGCAAGTGACCAAAAATGACACGAAATTGACTCCCGTGAACAACATGCAGGATGACATTATCAAAATTGCAAAAAAAATTGTTCCCCATGGCAAAATCAAGAAGGACATTGGGAATGATTCCAGCCTATCTGCGACAGCTTTTCGGCAACAGACATCTACAGTCACTTCGGTTGCTTCCACAGCACTTTCCATATCGTATAACGAAAGCAAAATATGCCGTCGACTATTAAAAAAGTTATTGAATCACAAAAGTTCATGGCCGTTCCAAAGGCCAGTCGATGAAAATGGAGGTAATCTAACATCCACATTGTTATCCATTTACATACGCAATTGTGAGTGAAACAACATGCTTACCTTCTAGAATGCTTTACGGTGGGCAATGTTCAGCTCCCAACTATTATTCGGTTATACAGGTATGGAAAAATGTGCGCAGTTTTACCCGTCGGGCTAGTTGCATAAATGATTTACATATATGCTTGGATTAACCATAATAAATCGACTCCATACTCAGGAACCGACGGATTTGTCCACAATCAAGGTAGACATGGATGTTGATGGTGCATGAACTGAATCTCAATACACTTATATAACATGCATAATATCTAATCCTGACTTATTCACGAACATATAGACAAAGCTGGATGGTGGGGGCTACACATCCGCAAACGGATTTTACGCCGACGTTAGGCTTATGTTTGCAAATTGCTACAGCTACAATGGTCTTGGATCTCCCGTTCAGGTCGAAGGCACAACGCTTGATGCATATTTTGAAGATGAATGGAAAGCAGAATTTGGCCAAGATGGTGAAGAAGTAAACTTGACTATCGCAGAAACGCCAGATAAAGACGCGTCGAAAGTACTTGAACTACACGATAAGCTTTCGCGGTCATTGCCAGGGACGAATGAAAATCGATCCTTGGATCCACCGGCGTCAACTCCAGTTTTGATTTCTCGACCCGCGACTTCGAATATGGATCTCCAAAAATGTCAACGGATCCTGAAGAGATTGGTGGATGACCCTGCCTCATATGAATTTATGAAACCCGTGGATCCCGTGAGGCAAGGCATTCCGCATTATGTGGAAGTTATCAAACAACCTATGGATTTAGGCACCATTGGTAACTCTTGCTCATTTTTGTTATATTTACGTCCAGTCCTTTAATATTCATGTGCGATGTTCATTTCAATACAATGTTGCGTTTTGACAGGAACCAAATTGAAATCTGGAGCATATTCGAACGTTGAAGAGTTCGAGTTTGACGTCCGTCTCGTTTTCGACAATTGTCTCCGATTCAATCAAGCCGGGACGTTTGTATATCAACAAGGTCAAAAAATGCTGGAAATCTACGAACAAACCCGGAACGAGCAAATCACTGGAACTGAGCAGAAGGGTCTCGTCAATGTGAAGGAAGGCTCGACGAAGCCCAAGCTACCAGCTGTTTCAAAGGATGTTCAAAAGATGCGTTCAGCATCACCCGCTGGAGACGCAAAGGATGGAATTCAAGATCGCGGGATTACTCCTGATCCCCCTCGTTCGAAAAATTCTGTACAAGCGACACATCTAACTGTTTCTGTCGGAAAAAGGGACACGACGATATTGGTTAAAGACAAGTCACATCCAGGAGTACCGAACGAAGGTGGTATTCCTCCTATGCCAGTCAAAGGAACAATGGCGAAGGAAAAGGGTCTGATTTCAAAAGATAAGACTATACAAACAGTTGCAGACAAGCCCATACCTACAGTTATCAGAGACAAAATCGGAGCATCAACTGTGTCTCGAGAAAAACCATCGACCCGACCGAAGGACGCCGTCAAGCCTGCCTCCCCGAACCGTGGAAATTTATCGACAATACATTTGTCAAAGTCGATCCCTGACGTATCTGCTACATTTCAAAATGCCACCGAAAGTCGGATAGACGAGACTAGCAAGGCAAAATGTGGCAAGCTACTCCACAAGCTTGTTTCGCACCAATCTTCTCAACCATTTCAGCAACCAGTAGATGTCGTAGCGTTGAATATTCCGAATTATCCTGAAATCATCAAGGTAAATGTTGAGCCGCTGTAGATGAATAAAATAGATTCCGAGAGGCATAGACCTAACATTCTCTTCTATTTCCCAGCGACCTATGGATCTTTCAACGATCCGGAAGAATCTAGATGCCGGGAAATACGCGACCATTGGATCCTTTGAGATTGATTGTCGGCAAATATTCTGGAATTGTTTCAAGTTCAATTCGCCTGATTCGTGGGTTTATGAACAAGGAAAAGCTCTTGAGTCACTTTTCAATCAGCTGTGGTCGGCGGAGTTTGGTCGAAAGGATGCACTCCGAGCTGACGACAAGAGAAAGGCTCAGAAAATTTTGCAGAAACTTATAGGCAGTGATGCCGCGAATATATTCCTGGAACCTGTTGATGTAGAGGAACACCCTAGGTATCGCGAAGTTATCGAACATCCCATAGATCTCCGAACAATCTCTGAGAAACTTGAGTCGGGAAAATACGGTTCTTTTCGCGATCTTGAAGATGATATTCGACTCATGTTCGAAAACTGCTATACTTTCAATGCACCTCTAACGGTCGGTAACGAAATGGGCAAGCAGCTAGAGGACCTGTTTGATACAATTACTAAAGAGCTCAAGCTACGCACGAAGAAGGAGGCATTAGCCACGCAACTTCCTACCAAGCCAAAATCGACACCAATTGTTGCAGCAAACATAACACGAACATCTCCTCTCAAACCTGCGACAGTAGCTAAGGCGCCCGGCCCGACGTTACCGATATCACCCGCGGAAAAAATGAACAGGGCTCTTCAGTTAATTACCGATGCTAAGAGGATGGATAAGATACTGAAGAAGTTGATGACTCACAGAGCTGCCGCGGCCTTCAACAGACCTGTACGTTTCCTATCATTTTCGACTTACTCAATTTTCACGCTGTCGCATTCACACTGCGTTGCATTTTTTAGGTCGATCCTATTACTGAGAACGTCCCGCACTACCTTGAGATAATCACAAAGCCTATGGACTTTTCGACAATGTTAGTGTGCCTTCTATTCCGTCCTTCCCCATTTCTCGAGACGTACAATGCAATACTCTAACCGTTCCTTAAATTTGATCCAGAGACCGAAAGCTGAAAGCGGGCAAATACAAGAACATGGCGAACTTTGCAGCAGACGTTAGGTTGGTCTTTGCCAATTGCTACAAGTTCAACAGCTCTGAACACGTCCTATCCATACAGGCGAGCTCCTTGGAGAGCATGTTTGACAAGGAAATTGAGAGAGAGTACATGCTCATCGAGAAGGATAGCTTGTCACAAGTGTCTAAAGATGATGAAGACTCGGGGACAGTGCCCTCGAATCGCGCAAAGGCTGTGCCGTTTAGATCACCAACCACATCTTCGGTTGATCAAAGAGCTGAACTCAAGAAATACGAGCAAGTTCTCCGAAAGTTCAAAACACATACAGCTTATCACATTTTCCAAGAACCAGTAGATGCTGTGGCATTAGGCATTCCGCAATACCATACTATTGTCGAGAGACCGATGGATTTTGGGACGATCGAGAAAAAGCTTAGAACAGGAACATATAAGCGGACAGAGGATTTGGTCAAAGATGCCGCTCAGGTATTTTACAATTGCTATCTTTTCAACCCTTCGGACGATTGGGTGTACAAGGCTGGGCAAGAGCTTGAAAAAGAGTGGATGGCTCTGTGCACCCAGCGCGGCTTAAGATCTGGCGTCCCCGTGGTAAGGGCGACATCTACTAGCGTCCCTGTCGTGGAAACTCCATTGCCGCCGCAAGAACCATCAACCATGCCGAGGGCCTCCGGAATCGATGTTCCGATGACGGAAATCGACTCTGTCCTGGTTACAGATCAGGTGGGTTTTACCATCCTAAAATATATACTCTTGCTTAGGGTGTTCCTGCCCTCTGTTATGGTTGTTAATGACGAATAAATTTGATTCAGGGAGGAGAGACGCCTACCAAAAAGCGCAAAAAAGAGAAGAAAGACAAGGAAAAAAAAAAGCGCAAGAAACACAAGCACCGACACGGGCACGATCACGGTCATCCGCGCCACTCTTCTTCTTCACAACATGAGGGTACGAGCAGCAGGTCCATTTCACCTGTAACCAATGATATCTTGTCGGACGGTGATGGCGACGGAGGCCCATTCTCCGATGAAGAAAATCAAGATAGTGAAGGAGACCCTCGCGCTGTCGCGAGCCCATCTCCTGTCAAGCTCAAGCTGAAACTAAACCGATAACCACACCGGACGTTGCAAGGATTGACCACAGCTCTAAGATCATCGTTTTGCGTTTGCTGCAGAATTCCTTGCATGTATATTTTGCTTTCTCCAGATTGTCCCTTTCTATTTTTTTTTTTTTTGGAACGTT
>RQIL01034555.1:0-17820 GCA_003951145.1 Jimgerdemannia lactiflua | reverse complement strand
TTAGTGCGTAGGCCGGGAATCGAACCCAGCTACCTCCTCCGGGAATTGAAACCATCCATCATCAGAGGCACTTACTCCTAAGCTACACTTCTATAATGACTTGGGCTGAGAGAGTATAAATTCACCGAGAAGGGTTCTTCTTCGCCCCAGTATTCCATAAACGTAAGGCAAGGTCCATTGAGTGCTAATGCTCATGCAAGGATATCTGAGCACATTAATACTATGGTAATTTTATAGACTATATATATATCTATTGTGGCGTGCGTCTATAGGCTTCAAGCACGGCTCAATGTGTCACTTGTGAAGCGTGGTATCTGAATTGTATGCATTGTTCGAGGTATTATCGAGTCTGGGGTCACATGACGATCGTTCGAATCATACGTCGGTAAAGTCGATAACGTCGATTGCAGGTGTTCGGGTCGATGGCTCAATAACTCGTGTCATACGTTGAGGAAGGGCGTTCCTGGCAGGTTGGCGGTCCGTTGGGTCGTAACTATTGAATTTGATGGTTCGTGGCGCAGCAGGTCATTTGTCAATTGTGTTGAAAGTCAGGAAATGGAGGTCGATGGCTATCATATGCTCAATTGCTTGAGGTTTCTGGTGGTCTAGTATCCAGTATCCTAAAGCTAGGTATCTTAAGCCTTGTTTCTTAACTGAGTTTCCTGGGGGTCCATAGTCTTGAATCTTGAATGCACTGTCTGAATATACAGCTGAGTATCATTTTCCATGGTAGTTTCCTTTATATAGTGGCAAGAGAAATTCTTCAACTCAAACTTCCAAGCTTTGATGCTCCAGGTTGTTATCTTGTTCTCTGAATTTTCTGGTCTCTTGGAGGCAGTGTGGTTTCTTTGTAATTCTTTTTATCTCAAACTTCAACTAACTGAGGTTTATTCACTCTTTGTTTCTAAATATTTTATATAAGTTTGCTATGCCATAGTGGCAAGAACTGAGTTATTGCTATTGATTTGCTGGTGGCAATGCACCAGTGGCAAAAAATGTTTAGATAATAAAGAAGAGCTAATTCTATATTTGGTTAAACTATAACACACTTATATGGATGGCACAAACTAACTAAATTGGGAAAGGCTGGAACACCTTTATGCAGCACTACTGGCAAAGAATGTTGGCTAGCCAGATATGGTATGGAAGCTTTTACCAGTAGCAAAGAAGCTGATCCTTGCTTTAAATAGTATAGTATCCTTTGTCAGTAACCAGTGAATCATCTTGCTGGGCTGTAACTTTATTATTTCACTCTTTAAAAAGAGATAGTACTGGCTAAGAAGTAAGGGGGTAGAATGGCAGCCAATCATCTTTGACAATATTCTCCAATCCTTATATTGCTTGGATATATATAGAAGACTGATAAATTCTTTATTATTTTTTTCTGAGAATTTGTCAGTTTCAGTGTTAGTGATAGCTGTTTTGGGGACTGGGTCTTGGAGTTCTCTCTCTTGAAAAGAGACTTCTTGGGCTTCTTAGTTTGGCTCTCAAATAATATAATATGAGATATGGCTGACAGGGTGGTAAATAATTGAAGTAGCTCTAGCAAGTACTTTGATAGTAATGGACAGTCCTTCAAAGATTTTCATAAGGCTTATAAGATAACCTTAGTAGTGTAATAAAAGAGCCAAATTTGGAAGAAGGGATACACACTTGATTATACTCAGTCCCAAATTAGTATAGCTATATAGTTAACAGTCCCTGATCTCGACATTTTCTAAATATTTCAAAATGTTCAAAATCAAGATAGCATTTCAACTTTGTCAAAATATTTTGATATTTTCTAAATGACTCATAACTTAGCTATGTAGCTTAGTAACCACCTCATAGCTAGCAAAACTATATAAATAACCCAGTATCTTAGAGTAAATAAACCTCAGATCGAAAGTATTAGGATAAAGAATAAGTATACTGATAAAGGACTTTTGGGATTATCTCTTTGACACATTTGGCCTCAAGAAACCACTGACTCTGAGAGTCAAGAAGACAAGAATTCAAGATAAAGAAATCTGACATACTTATCAAGCTTAGTATCTGCTACATTACAACTTGGTGCCTATTGGCTGATGATTCAAGACAAATCTCTCACTTTCAAGCTAAATAATGAATAACTGCTACAAGAACTCACACAATACTATCAAACAGAATGGATATGAGACTACTTGTATTCCATGGATATATCTTCAATGAATCAATCATCACCTTTATTGATGATTTCGAGCAATATGTTGCTGTCAGGATCCTAACTACAATACAGCAAGTAGCCCTACTCTCTATAAGCCTTTGAGGCCCAGCAAGAACTGCCTTCACTGCAGCTAACCATGCAGGAGCTGATGACTCAGCAGTACTGTTAGCAATGAAGACTTGGCTTTAAAACACCTACTACACCAATGAAATCAAACAAGCTTTCAAGGATCAATTGAACATCATCTATCAAGGAATGACCAAAGACCCAAATACATTCTATACAAGGATCTGGTATCAAATAGTTCTCACTGACTATTCTGATACAGTTCAAGACCAGGTGGCTGAAAATACCTTCATGAAAGGTATCCACCAAGAAATTGCCTTAGCTATCTGATTCACTACAATGGTATTTGACATGATATAGAAAGTCACCTATGCTCAAAGATACTGGACTGCCAGGCACTTATAAGGCCATACAATGAAAAGAGTAACCAGAGTAAAAATTGAACAAAGGAATACCAATATAGTCCCAACTACTATAGTCAATAGAAATACTCAATAATAATAACCATAACCTCAAGAATCAAGACAGATTGATCCGTGGAAGAACTGGTCAAACAGTTGTAGAAATGACTGTACAACTGAGTGATGTAGTCAGAGAGTTCAAGAAGCAGCCAGTACAGAAGTTTGCTACCATGAGTGAAAGATGATCAATAATATACTACAAATGTAAAGAAGAAGACCATTATGTCTCAGATTGTATAGCAGAAACTAAGTGCAAGACTCAACCAAGCAACACAGCTAGGAATCAAGAATAAACAAACACTATCACCTTCGAGGAGATTAGAGAATTAGAGGAAAAGCAAAAGGAATGGAAAGCTTATTCTGCTATCTCAAGCAAGAAGGACAACCAAGCTACTCCTTACAAGAAGCCTGTAGGCAGTCCTCCCATGAAGACCCAAGTATAGACAAAGCGATCAGAAGTAGTCATTGAAAAAGATACCCAACAAGGTGAGGCTGACCAAGATATTGAGCTGGAACAAGATGCTAAGCTTGAACAAGCAGTAGAGGATATCATCTGGAACACCACTCCATCAAGTGAAGAAAAGAAAGAGCAGAAGCTGTACAAGACCAAGACTTTCAAGTATGATATCTTGAAGGACCTCAATGATTAAAAAGTCAATGCAATCTTCAGCCAACTTGCAGAGATTCCAATCTTCAGATAATAAATGAGAACAGAAATCTCAGACATAGGAAAGGATCAAGGTTGGAGAATTATTGAAGCCAACAATACTCAAGAAGACTCAAGTGAAGAGAGTGAAGACAATTGAAAGACATCAGCTTATGCCACCTGCTAGATCGAAGATCAAGTCTTTGAGGCCATATTGATATAAGAGCTGGAGGATGTCTTATTACTAAGAAGGCAGTAGACTGCCTGAGTTGGGAAATAGAAGAAGCAACCAAACTGGTATTCATCATAGCTGATAGAACATGAGCAACACCCCTGGGAAAGATTCAAGATGTGCCAATCAAGTTTGGAGAAGCCACCATCCCAGTGAATGTTATTGTCACTAATACAATCAACTATGATATCCTCATTGGCAATCAATAGTTTTACAAAGCCAAGGCAATGATCAATTTCAGTGCTCAGAAGATACAGATTGTCTATTGAGGAAGAAAGATCAGAATTCCCATCAATGTCCACAAAGGAGTCTGCCCTGAGATGAAAGAAGAACAAGGAGAAAAGGCCTATATAGTTACCACAAGGAAAGGAAAAGGCAAGCAGTTGACAGAAGAAGAATAGTATATGAAAATTGCAAATGGATATATACTACAAGGAGTATGCCCATATGGTGAAAGAATGTACTGTGCCCAGCACTTGGATTACTGAACTCCTGCATCATTAAGGTAAAAGAGATCACCAGCAAGACAAAGAAGAACTAGGAGAAAATAGAAGATGGACCATCAGAACTTCTAGATGACAGCAATGATGAAAATGAGGATATCATAGTCAAAATTTGGAGGATCTACCCAGATGCAGTCATACCACAGTATAAATCAGATAATGTAGCTGGAATAGACCTGTTCACTACCTCACACCATACTCAAACCACAGACCACAACCATCCTTGGGACAGGAATCGAAGTAACCATTCTACTAAATCATGTCAGAATCCTTAAGACAAGAAGTAGCTTGGCAAAAAGTGAAATATCTATAGAAGGAGGAGTTATTGATTCAGATTATATAAGAGAAATCCTCCTTCTAACCAGAAACTATAACCCAACAATTCCATTCAAAGTAAGGAAGAAGGATCAATTGATACAAATGCTCATCCTACTCATTCTCAATCTAAGAATCAAGGAGGTGATGAATAGCAGACAAACAAAGCAAGAAAGAGCTGGATTTGGCTCTATAGAAAGAGGAATCCTTGCAGCAACCAGGATTACTAAATTGGAGCACAAGAAGGAAGAAAGTTAAGACAAATACACCTACCTTATCAGAAGAAGATTCCTGCTCAGGAAGGAATTATAAGACCTCTTGCATATATTCAAAGATATGCTGGCCACAGACTTCAAGGACATCAAGACCAAGGAGCCCTTATACTTTCATGATATCAATACCAGAAGTGCAAAGCCAATCTATCAGAAGGCTCATCCAATCCAACCAGCTTATAGAGAATGGCTCAAGATAGAAATCAAAGAGATGGAGGTATCTGGGATCATTAAGGAAGCCAGCAACCCTTGGTTATCACCTATAGTTCTTGCACTAAAGAAAGGAAGCCAACCAGGAGAATTCACATCCGGACACTATACAGACTACTGAAGACTCAACAAGGTCACTGAAAAAGACAGACAACCACTGCCCAATATTGGCAACATCCTCATTATGTTGGGAAATGAGGCATGATTCTATACTACTCTTGATCTATTCTCTGGATTCTACCAAATCAGCCTTATACCAGAGGCCAGCAAAAGATCAGCCTTCATCACTCCCAATGGAACCTATGTCTATCTTTGTATATCCTTCAGAATGTACAATTCACCAGCAAGTTTTCAGTGAATGATAAATAGCATCTTCAGAGATATTATGGAAAGATGGATGATGGTATATGTGGATGATGTAATCATCTTCAGTAGAATGGCTGAGGAAAACTTAGAACATATTAAAGAAATTCTCAGATGACTTTGCTAGCATGACCTCTATATTAAGTCCAAGAAATGTAATTTCAGAGAAAAAGAAATCACTTACCTTGGACACATCATTAATTATGATAGAACACACACAGACCCAACCAAGATCAAGGCAGTAGTAGCATATCTGGTACTCACTAGCATTACTGAAGCCCAAGCCTTCATGGGACTAGTATCCTACTACAAGAGGTTCATCTGCAGATTCTCTCATATTGCCAGCCCTATCTATGATCTATTCAGAAAAGAGATCAAGTTCCAGTGGACAAAACAGCAGCAACAAGCCTTTGATGAACTCAAGACCAGGTTAACATAGACCCCAATTTTGAGAAGACCTGACTGGACCCAGGAGTTCATCCTGCAGACAGATGCTGGTATAATGAGACTTAGAGCTATCCTAGTACAAAAGAAGAATGGTACCAAATTTGTGGTAGCCTATCTCAGCCAAGGTACCCATAGAGCTGAGTAGTCCTATGAGTCTTATAAGCTAAAATATCTTGTAGTCATTTGGGCTATAGAAAAGTTCAACTACTACCTTACTGGAAGACACTTTACCATTCAGATGGATCACTCAGCACTCACCTGATTGCTCACCACTAGTGAGTCAAAAGGAATCTATGTCTGATGGATCTTGAAGCTATAAGCATATGATACTACAATCACCCACTGCTCTGGAAGAACTAATGCTAATGCCAACACCCTCTCATAGATGCCCAAAAGGACCCAATCCCTACCAAATCATCATGAATAGAGAGCTGTACTATGGAATAATCAAACTATCTGGGGCAGTGAAAGATGCCCCCATACCTGGAAAAATGGACAAAAATAATTATTTATCAGACCTGGAAATAATTTGAAACTGATGGAGAAATACTCAAGAAAGGACAGCAATTAGTCATCCTTAAGTATCAGAAGAATTATGTGATGAAGAAAGTATATAAGTAAGGCTATATAGGAGGAACAAATACATATGACAAAGCAAAAAGAACTATGTAGTGGCCAGGAATGGAAGATGATATCAGGCAATTTGTCAGGACCTGTGACAAATGCCAGAAGCAGAAGCAAGACCAATGGAATCAAGCTCCTGGATCAGTAGACATCAAGCCAATATCATTTGCCCATATCACAATGGATGAAATCAGCCCCCTACCCCTGACATTGATAGGCAACTGATATGTCATTGTAGTTGTAGACCTCTTTACAAAATGGGTGAAGGCTGGGCCCCTCAAGGAAGCCAATACACAATCAATTGCCAATTTCTTGTACAGAGAAATCATCTGCTGATTCAAGACACTGAAGCAAGTTACCATGGAAAGAGGAACAGAATTTGTCAATCATTTCTATGAAATCTTCTACAAGAAGTACAAGATCCCACATATCAAGACTACTGCCTATCATCTATAAGAAAATGGACAAGTAGATAGAATTAACAAAACCCTCAAGAATATCATTGCCAAGATCTGCAATGAATATGGAAACTGGGACCACTATCTTCCAATAGCATTATTCACTCTGCAGGATATATGATCACAAAGTACCTATTTCATACTGTGAGAAATGCTATTCAGCAAAAAAAGTTCTTATAGAAGTTTGTCAATAAGTAATGATACAATCTGGAACCATGTAGATATGGAGATATAGAGATTATATCAAATTAGAAAAAGGGCTGAGGATTATATATCCAAGGCACAGACACTGCAACAGAATAATGTGGAAAAGACTTATAAGCCCTTGGAGATTATTAAGATAAGAGATAAAGTTCTGGTATATTGTAACATAGTGGAAACTTCTTGGTCATGAAAGCTAGAGCCCAAGTGGGAGGGACCTTATCTGGTGCAAGATATAAAAGGAACCACCTTTTGGCTATGAAAGCCCTTAGGCATAATAATCCTCACTACCATCTATTGAAACTGACTCAAGAAGTACCATGGCCAATAACTGAAGCACTACAATAGCACTCAAGATTACTAGTGCTGCCCAAAGAGCCATAGAAAGACAATGACACCTCTAACTATAGAGGAATATTTTGACTGTATTCAAAGTATTGTGCAGACTTATCTTTTTTACATTGTGCACTTTAAGGCCTATCACTATTGAACAGAATTCCAAGAGTACTTCAAGCTTGGACAAATACTTAACCAAAACCCAGAGATGACTAAAGAAAATTGGATTGCAGAATGCAAGCTCTCCTACTCTCTGATCACCATTGCCAAAAGGATTCACAGGCTATTTCGAGATGATAAACCAGCACTAGCCCACCTATGAGGAGTAACCCCTACATATTTCAAGCTAGTAAGGTGATACCTTTGAGAAACAGTGATACAATAAATTGTGCAGTACAAGACCATATAGACAGTTGAAGCCTGGGAGTTTGAATAGATGTTTCAGAGATGAAATCATCTATTCAGGAGGAAGTTGTGATGGTAGAGCTGCATTTGGAATAAGAGATAGACACTTGATCACACTCAGTCCCAAATTAGTATAGCCATATAGTTAATAGTCCCCAATCTTTACATTTTCTAAATATTTTGAAATGTTCAAAATTGAGAGTCTCAATATAGTATAACATTTCGACTTTGTTGAAATAAGTATTTCGACATTTTCTAAATGACTCATAACTTAGCTATATAGCTTAGTAGCCACCTTATAGCTAGCAAAACTGTATAAATAACCCAGTATCTTAGAGTGAATAAACCTCAGATCGAAAGTATTAGGATAAAGAACAAGTATACTGATAAAGGACTTTCAGGATTACCTCTTTGACACATTTGGCCTCAAGGAACTACTGACTCTGGGAGTCAAGAAGACAAGAATTCAAGATAAAGAAATCTTATATACTTACCAAGCTTAGCATCCACTACATTACAGTAGTTATCTTAAAAAGATATGGTATGTAAGCCTGGAAGAGGGAGTTCAGTTTGTTGACTTCTCACAGTAATATAGTTGTTACCAATATAATCAGCTACTTTGACTTCTACCCAATTGGCTTCTTTAGTGATAAGGCAGATGATGTTTCTAGTAGTTACTCCTTGTAAGTATGCTATAGCTTAGGATATATAGCAGAAGATTTGGTAGACATGAAGGGCTCTCTTGATCAGCCAGCTGGTGGTTAAAAGTTCAGTAACAAGGTCTTATTGGTCATCTCCTTGAGTTTCATTGCAAAGGCAGTGGCCAATTTCATAGTAATGCCAGAGAGTCATTTAGTCTATAATGTTCTTGAGCTGCTGGATCATAATGTAGTAGTAGTTGATAAAGTATCCAAGGTCTTCAGTATAGAAATTTAAATAGTCAGAGATATAAGGGCACCAGATAGCCATTTTGATGACTTTGAGGATAAGATTCTTCAGACTTGGCAAAGGGGTAGAGCAGCAAGAGGTCTAATTAGAGTAGTGAGAGAGAGGCATTGTGATGTACATATTCTTCAGTGCTGGTTACAGGGGCTGGGTCTGTGTTTTTTAAATAATATGGTCTTTATTTCAGCTCAGATTATTATTGCTTTCTTTGGTCAGGTCACTTAATGGTTTGGGAGGGTCATCTGGCTGTAACACTTAATTATTATGCTATATAATTGATATTGTAATATACCTGACTCAATTGAGGCAAATTACAAGGTTGGGTAGCTGTGTAGATTGGCTTGAGCCCCTAGTTACTTCATTACAAAGCAACAAAATGTTCAGGTTTATAGATCTGGTACTGGTTTTGGTGCTGGTACTGGTGTTTAGTAGTATAATATTCAACAGCTAGAGACTTCTGTATGTGATTTCCTAATTTAGTAGTATTCTTGGGTTGGCAGATAATTCATGATGGTCTTCTGTAAATGGATTTCCCTTTTTGAGCTACAGTGGATATGTAATTTATATGACCCAGATGGTCTTGTGTATGATAAATTTGGTGGATTTCTTTATAAGCAGGCTCTCTTGAAATCAGTGATCAGATTCCTTTTCTAGCAGATTTCCTTAAGAGTGTGGGTTCTGGATACAGGTTGCTGGTGTGATGGACAATCGGGTTTCCTTATATATGTGGGTTCTGGATGTAGTCTTCTTGAATGATGTGGTTAAGTAGATGATGTAACTAAGCAGATATTGTGGATTACTTGAATAATGCGGGCAGAATGAAGTGATTGGAATGAGATAGTGAGAATAAGGTGGATTCTGCAAAGTGTGGCAGATCAGTGAACAAAAATGTAGAATGATACAGATCAGCAGAATATAGCAGATCTTTTGAAAATGGCAGACTGAATGATGTGGATCAGTGGTATATAGTGGATTGGTGGATAAAAATGTGGACTTGAATGTGGATTCTTCCTGAATCAGTGGACTTCTCAAATGGCTTATCTAGCAAGTGAACTAAAGGCAGACTTCTCTTGAAAAATTGCAAACTTCTTTATATCAGAAAGTGGACTGGAGTTGGAAACAGAACAATGTTCACAATTTCTTAGCAGTGGCTTATTGGCAGGCATATCTCCTAAGTGTTGCAATCCAATTCCTTTAGGATCAAGTGGCTTTTGGCAGGCATTTCTCCTAAGTATATTAGATAATTGACTTTTGGTTTTTGAACTTTTGGAACTGAGGTTTGTTCACTCTTATCTCTGGGGTATTTTATACATTGTGGTTGCTACCTGGTTGCTATCTGGCTAATTATAGATTATTATTTATGGTGTGTTTGGGCAGACAGCCACTGTCCACATTATTCCCTTCTTTGGTTATTAAGTTATTTATACAATTTCTGTATCAATAGTTACTGTGTGGGTTATTATGCTATGCTAATTATTCATGTCCTCTTGGTGGACTTCCTGATATTCTTATTGGATGAGATCTTCTTGCTCCTTGATGGTTTTGGAAACTTTTTTGAGGGTGCAGTTCTGAGGTATACCTTTCTTTTGGTTCATTAGGTAATGCAGGAAAGAATATAAATATTGTTGTGAGTTCTTCCCACTTTGTGGATGATGTTGATTTCATAATCTTGGAGAAAAAGGATCTATTGAGCAAGGATTCCAGTGGGGTCTTTTCAGTACAGTAACCATTTGAGGACTGCATGGTCTGTGATCAGAGTGAACTTTCTTCCAATGAGGTAATGTTTGAACAAGGTGACTACCCATATGACTGCAAGGCATTCCAATTTGGTGCTCTTATAGTTGGTCTGCTGCTTGTTTGTGGCCCTTCTTGTATAAGCTATCACATGGTGTTGTTTATTAGGTCCTTCTTGTGCAAGGATTGCTCTGAGGTCATTCTTAGATGCATTAGTGTACAGAATGAAAGGTTTCTATAGATCTGGTCAGACTAGGATTAGTGCTGAGGTCAGGCAGTGTTGTAATTTTCAGAAGGCTTCTTCTTATAGTTCTTTCCAATAAAACAGTACTTCTTTCTTCAGCAAGATTCAGATTGGGGCAGAGATTTCAGCAAATCTCTTGATCAATCTTCTGTAGTAGAATGCAAGCATCAGGAAGGACAGGGCTTCTTTTGGGGTCTTGAGAACAGGGAAGTTGTTGACCTTTTTGATCTTCTTGGGGTCTGTATATATTTCATCTTTAGAAACTATGAATTCAAGGAATTCAAGCTTCTGTTTGCCAAAGTAGCACTTCTTTGAGTTGAGTCTCAGGTGGTTTTGTTGGGTGAGTTTGAATAACTCTTCAAGGTCTCACAGGTCATCTTTGAAATTTGCTGAGTAGATGTTAGAGTCATCCACATAAATAATCAGACAGTAGTGGATAAGGGGGGCATATACTGAGTTCATCATTCACTTGAAGATTGGGGGTACATTGCAGAGTCCAAAGGATATTCACAGGTATTCAAACAATTTTCCTAGGGCAAGGAAAGCTGTCTTTTGAATGTCTTTGGGGTCCATTGGTATCTCATGGAATCCTGCAAATAGATCCTTACTGCTGAAGTATCTTGCATTTTGTAGCTGGTCCAGTAAGTCATCAATTTAGGGCAAGGGGTATGCACCTTTCTCAGTTACTGTGTTGAGTTTTCTGAAGTCTACAACAAGTCTCCATCCTCCTTTCTTTGGTACTATAAGTATAGGGCTAGTCTAAGGGCTGGTAGAGGGTTGGATGACTCCATTGTCTAAGAGTTCCTGTATATGTTCTTTCTTGAATGTCTTCAAGTAGTGGGGTATCTTGTATGGTTTTTGTTGGATGGGTATTGCATTTCCTGTATTTATACTATGGTGATATGATGGGTTGTATGGCAGATTGCCATAGTCTGTAGTGAAGATGTCCTGATATTTATGAAAGAGTTTGGTCAATTGTTTTTGTTGCTGAGGTGTCAATTCTTCTCCAATGTTTGTGGAAGGCTTCACTTTCTCCTAGATCACAGAGGGGCCTTTCCTTTCTTCTGTGACCTCATGCCATTTCCCTGTAAGTTTAATTTATAAACTTCTCTGTATGTTTGGTTGAGGTAAGGCACATGGTGTCCAATGATGGTTCCTTTTGGCAGGATGATGTTGTCCCAGCTTGTGTTGGTTGCTTGAGAGTATACTGGATTCATCTTGTCAGGGAATGTGTATCCTTCTATGTGCAGATTTCGGATTTCTTCATTTGGTTTGAAGAAGAGATTCCTGGGATCTGGTGGTACAAAGATTTCAATAGTGGTCTGTTCTCCTGGCTCAAGGATAAGGTTCTTGTGAAGCTTTACTGGCTGGCAGAAAACTTGCTGAGGGGCATTTGCTTTGAATCAGCTGATCTGAAGGAGATGTACCTCCTTCTTGTCTGAGCTTCCAAATTCTTTGGTTTGTCTAGTTTCTTGAGTGATCTTGGATACCTCTTGTAGCTGGGGAGTCTTGTATTCAAGGAAGACTGCCTGTGTAATTTTATCTCCTTTGTGAATTTGAATCCATTCACCTCTTCTATTTCTTAAGATGACCTTAATTTCATCTATATATTCTGGATCAATGGTTCTTCCTTCAGTAAAGAGTCCTTCATGAGCTAGACAAGACCTTGAGGTCAACTGGATGTAAGTTCCTTTTGGTGGTTGCAAGGCAATACTGGTTCTGATGAGCTTTGTACTTTTGGGACCCATAGTGGTATCATAAAGACTGCTGAGATCATAGCCAATATCTTCTTGGTGTGCCTTTTTCAGTGGAATTGCATTGGGATGAAGTAGGGTAAACTGTGAAATATTCTTGCCAAGTGTAGGCTGTCCATGGGCTGAGGCTCCCATGGCTTCAGATCTCCAACCTTTGATGTCTAGGTGTGGCCATCTTGCTCCAGTAGAGGGGTCTTGAAGATAATTGATTCCTCTTTTTCCAGTGAGGTCTAGGGCTTCCATGAAGTTGATAGCATTGTCTATCCATCCTTGGTGAGTTGTATGGTAAATGAGAGCCAGGATATCTTCTCCTAGGTCATATATCTTGTGGACCTTCCTTGTAGGTCTCTTCTTTTTCTTCTTTCAAATTTGGGCTCAGTCATCTCCTTTCTTAAGTGTGTATACAATTACATCCTTGCTGAGATGGATCTTTTCATATTGACAAGGCCAGCATCTAGGATGCTTTTCATGATGGCAATTTCCCATGGCTGGGAAGTGCTTCTTTCTTTCTTTGATTTCTCCTAGTGTCAGGAATCTGCATCCATTCACATCATACTTTGATGGAAGGGTAGACAGGGGTTTTACTTCTGTCTGAGTGTAGAATCCTACTCCATTTCTTCTCTTTGCAAGTGTGGTGATGGATTCTTGGAATGAGGTTTCTTCTGTGATGATTTTTGGGGATTTTAGTTCAGAGGGTTGTCTGGCTTGCTGGTCCAATATATGGCATTTATAGCAGTAGTCTCTTGGTGAGTGGAAAATGATTTGATGGGGGCATCTGCCCATTCGGAAGGCTCTCTCTTGATGGGTTTTGGGCCTTGGAATGACTGGTTGTGAGCTGGGTCCAGCTTCTTCTTCACTCTAGGGGGAGCTGTCTTCTTCTTCTTGTGGTACCCAATTCGGATCATCCCATGTAACAATTGCAGGGAGCTTTTCATTTTTGGAAATGCCATCATCATCTTCCTCTGGTGGTTGGTCCCAAATTGCTTGTACTTCTGCTGCTTCAATTTCAGGATTGGGCATGACTTGTGCATGGCTTTTCAGCTGAGTGTTGTGAAGGCATTTCTTCTTCTTTCTCCTACATTCAGGGCATGTAGTACCAGGACTCTTTCGAATTCCCACAAGTCTGGATGAGTGTTCTTCACATTTCTGTCTTTGGAGACATTTGGTACATCCTCTGGCTTCTCCAGCAATGCCTCTGATTGTGATGGGGATAGTATCTTGTGCCCACACATTATCTTCTGGTTTGTCTTCTACCATGTTGATTCAGGGCCTCAGTCTGGGGTCATTGTCATTTTCGGAATCCTCCTCTTCTTCCTCTTCTATGGTGGATTCTTCACTGCTGGCATATTCTTCTTAAATGTTCACCTTCTTCTTCTTCTTTGATGGCTCGAAACTGGTGACTTTGACTTAGTACTTCTTTCCTCTGTAGTCGAATTTGAGTCCTTGTTGACCAATGTTGACATCTGCATTCATCTCCTTCATCCAATTGGTGCCAATGATCATGTCATAAGTGACAGCCTCAGTTACAAATGCTTTGGGGATGGCAAACTGGATGTGTCCAAGAGTGATGGTGATGTTTTGGACCTCTCCCAGGGGTTGAGTTCAGGCTCCATCAGCTACTATGATGCTGAGGCTAGAGGGTCCATCAATGGGCCATTGAATGCTGTTTAGGAATTTCTTAGCAATAACACATACAGCTGCTCCTGTGTCAATGAGGATTTTCACCTTTTGGCCTCCAATTTCTCCAAACAGATAGGTACTGACATGTCTTTCTGCAGCTTGTACTGCTGGGGTTGCTGGTTCTTCTTGAGGGATGGGAATTCTTCCTATATAAGATCTGGTTGTTCACAGCAATTTGTTCCTTACTCCAGCAGGTGTTAATTGAAGGAACTATAAGAGTGGAACTTCCATCTTGGCTTCTTGGATCTTCTTCCAGACTTCATTGTAGATGTCCCAGGGCATGGTCTTTGGGATGTATTTCTTCTTGGTCTTTGGAGTCTTGGTTTCTGATTCTGGCTCTTCTCCCATCTCTTCATCAGCTGATTCTGGTAGAGGATCTTCTCCATTGATAGTAGCTCTGGGGATGAAGGGTGAAGGAGAATGGAGAGGTGTATCAACCTGTTCTTCTTCATCTTCATCTTGAATAGTTCTCCTGCTGGTTCTTTTGGGTGTCTTTCCTACTGCTTGGGGGCAGCCTACTGCTCTTTTTCTTTTTTCTGCTGGGTAAACTGTTTCCCTATATTCAGCCTTGGTTGGGTACAAGTCTAGGTTACTGTATTCCTCACTGTCACACTGCTCATAGTCTTCGACTGGGTGAGCTTCTGTCATTTTGTCATGTGTATCCTTTCAGTTTGGTGGTTCAGAATTCCTTGAGCTGCCTTGGTTGTTGCATTTGGTAGCATAGTGTTCTTGCTGTTTACACTTATAGCATTAGACCTCTGCTCTGTCTCTTGAAGGATAGTTTCAACTATCAGGGGATGGGTAGTTCCCCTGATAATAATCCCAATTTTCATGTGGAGGGTACCTTGGCTGGTAGTTCTGATTTTCGCATGGATAGCTTGACTGGAAATTCCGATTTTTGCATGGATAGCTTGGCTGGAAATTCCGATTTTCATGTGTAGTGAGCGTTTCAATCTGCCCAACCAGTCTGTCTACTTTTGAATTGAGGTCTTGAATCTCATTCTCATCCTTCTTCATTCTTTGGTGGGCTTTTCTCCATTTGATTCTCCTTGAAGGATTCCTTGCAGAGCTTTGACCAAGAGGTCTTTCTTGTCTTTTTTCCAATTGTCAGTCCAGGTGGTTCCTTGTTTGACATCAAAGTATCCTTGGGCTGCATCTACTTGCTCTTCAGCCTTCTTAATGCCCAGAGTTTGGACATGTTGAGCAATGTTGGGTGGGATTCCATTCATAAAGGTTATTGGACCAATAATGTCTTGGTTGGCAGCATTGAATCCAGCAGCATGCATTCTCTTCTGGATTCTAGTAAAGAATGCTCTTGGGGATTCTCTAAGGTTCATCTTCATTCCCATGATGGATTCTTGAGCTTGGTGGTGGATTTCATTTCCTGCATACTTTTCAATGATCCAGTATTGCATGCCTCATATTATTCTTCTTCTGATCTTGTATTTTCCATGACATCTCCTAGGTCTGTATTGACATCATTTGCAGTTCTGGTGAAGATGTCTTTGGCTGGTTCTCTCAGTTGTGCCTTGAAGACATTAATTCATCTTTGGATTGACAAATCTCTCAGAGCTGCTATTCCTTCGATTGCATCTATGAATTCTCTTAGATCTTCCTCTGGGTATCCTGCAAATGTGGGTAGTGTTGTGCCCATTTCATCATCACTGTCTTCTGATTCTGATTTAGTTTCAGGCTCTGATTCTGAGTTGTTGGCTGTTGATGGATATGAGCTTGAAAGTGCAGAAGATCTGAGGGATGATGCTCTTCTCAGTACTATTCTGGAGAGTCTTGTGGGTTGAATTCTTGAGATTGGGATTACTGGTCTGGGTAAATCAGGGAAGACTCTTGGGGGGAAACTTTCAAGATGATTGTTGAGATATTGGATGAGATTATCAAAGTCTTGATTGGTGTTATCTACTTTGTCTGGTGTGAGCTCATCAAAATCTCTGATTGGTATATCTGCTGGTAGTACTGGTGGAGGATTTCATACAGTGCTGGCTTCTGCAATGTTAGATTCTTCTGATGCTGAGTGGTACTTAATTCTAGAGATGATTACATCTCTTCCTGTCCAAACACTTTATAGAGCTGTGATTTCTTCTCCTGTGGTAGCTGAAATTGGTGCTGTTTCAAAGGTTGCTGTAGTGCTAGTCTCCAGGTTGAAGGTTGGGTTCTGTGAGCTGAAAAGTCATGTAGATTGCTAGTTTGTAATCTTTCCCAGTTGAGCCCCCAAATGTAATGTGCCTGGCTCAATAGAGGCAAATTACAAGATTGGACAGCTGTGTAGATTGGCTTGAGCCCCCAGTTACTTTATTAAAAAGCAACAAAATATTCAGATTTATAGATCTAATACTGATATTGGTGCTGGTACTGGTGTTTAGTGGTATAATATTCAATAGCTAGAGACTTCTGCATGTGATTTCCTAATTTGGCAGTGTTCTTAGATTGGTAGATAATTCATATGATGGCCTCCTATGAATGGATTTCCCTTTTTGAGTGACAGTGGATAATTTGTATCACCCAGGTAGTCTTGTATATGGCGAATTTGGTGGATTTCCTTATAAGCAGGCTCTCTGGGATTTGGTTTTCAGATTCCTTTTCTAGCAGATTTCCTTAAGAGTGCAGGTTCTGGATACAGATTGCTGGCCTGATGGGCATTCAGGTTTCCTTATATATGCAGGTTCTGGATGCGGTCTTCTCAAATGATGTGGTTAAGTAGAAGATGTGACTAAGTGGATATTGCAGGTTACTTGAATGATGCAGGCAGAACAAAGCAGTTGGAATGAGGCAGTAGGAATGAGGCAGATTCTGTGAAGTGTGACAGATCAGCAGACAAAAATGTAGAATGATGTGGATTGGTGGAATGTGGTGGATCTCTTGAAAATGGTGGACTGAATGAGGTGGATCAGCAGTACATGGTGGATTAGCAGACAAAACCATGGACTTGAATGCAGATTCTTCCTGAATCGATGAACTTCTCAAATGGCTTATCTTGCAAGTGAACTAAAGGCAGACTTCTCTTGAAAAATGGTGAACATCTTTATATCAAAAGTGGACTAAAGTTGGGAATAGAACAATGCTCACAATTTCTTAGCAGTGGCTCATTGGCAGACATATCTCCTAAGTGTTGCAATCCAATTTCTTTAGGATTAAGTGGCTTTTGGCAGATATTTCTCCAAAATATACCAGACAATTGACTTTTGCTTTTTGAACTTTCGGAACTGAGGTTTATTCACTCTTGTCTCTGGGGTATTTTATACATTGTGGTTGCTACCTGGTTGCTATCTGGCTAATTATAGATTGCTATTTATGGTGTGTTTGGGCAGACAGCTACTGTCCAGTAGACAGCCACTGTCTATATTATTCTCTTCTTTGGTTATCTGGTTATTTATACAATTTCTGCAGCAATGGTTGCTGTGTGGATTACTATGCTATGCTAAGTGTTCATATCATCTGGTTTGTTTACATCATCTGGCAATAATTTGAGTGGTATGTTTTTGTAGTCTGTTATAATATTATTATCTGATCAAGGTGGTCACAGAGTCTATTATCATAATTCCTCATTTAGGGAATGTTAATTGTTCATGTTACACTATTGATTAATTTTATTACTTGCCAAATATATAGTTTTCATCAAATATCTGTTATTAATATAGTCTTTGGCTTTCTATTTATCTTTATCTCAAAAGATAGCCTCACTATTTCAACTAGATCTACTAGCTAGGCCACTAGACTCTTTCTT
>RQIL01034444.1:0-29388 GCA_003951145.1 Jimgerdemannia lactiflua | reverse complement strand
TCGAACGCCAAAGGCGACAACGTGCGGACGCCGAACAAAGTACCAGAACCGGGGCGTGTCGAGGACAAGTGGATGGAGATGAAGCTCCTCGAAACGGCAACATCTCTGCATCATCTAGCGTACCTCTACAACAATAAGGGCAAATACGACATGGCGGCGCCGCTGTACGAACAGGCCCTGGCGATCCGTGAGAAAGAATTGGGATCAGAGCACCCCGATACGGCAACATCGCTGAACCATCTGGCTATGGTCTACAACAACCAGCGCAAATATGACAAAGCGGAACAGCTGCACGAACGAGCGCTGGCAATTCGTGAGAAGGTGATGGGACCAGAGCACCCAGACACCGCAACATCTTTGAACGATCTAGCTACGCATTTCCAAAGGCAGGGCAAATGCGACAATGCAGCGCCGCTCTACGAAAGGGCACTGGCGATCCGCGAGAAGGTTTTGGGATCAGAGCACCCAGACACGGCAACATCTCTGAACGATCTGGCCACGCATTTCCAAAGTCAGGGCAAATACGACTTTGCGGAGCCGCTCTACCAACGGGCGCTAGCGATCCGGGAGAAGATGTTGGGATCAGAGCACCCAGACACGGCAACGTCTCTAAACGATCTAGCTATGCATTTCGAAAATCAGGGCAAATACGATTATGCGGAGCAGCTGTACCAAAAGGCGCTGGCGATCCGCAAGAAGGTATTGGTACCAGAGCACCCAAACACAGTAGCAACTCTGAACAATTTGGCTGAGCTCTACAGCAGTAAGGGCAAGTACGACGAGATAGAGTCGCTGTACCAACAGACGCAGTTGTATAGCGGCGGCGCTTCGATCAAAGGCGCCCAGCCGGTTGATGAACAAGAAAATTCCTCAGATATGGCTGACTATCCAGATTCTTTCCTGATGGAGGTCGTAGCCGAGATACCCGGACATCGCCATGTTCCTCAACAACCTGGCGCTCCGTGGACCCTTTGTCAGATCCGGGATACTCTCCGCAATTCAGACAACAATGCCATATTGAAGCTTAAATCTAAGTTTCTCAGCGATGAGGAGAAGCTCTACGAATGTCTGTCCATGCTCCAAATTGTCGAACTTGCAGCTTGCATGGTTTGGATACCATTCCACAAAATCACGCGGATGGAATGGTTAGGCGAAGGTGGATTTTCCGTTGTATTCAAAGCCTCGGTGAATGATATTCAGGAACGGAAAAGATTTGTTGCTTTAAAGATTTTGAAAAAAAATGGCCTCGTGACAGACCAATTACGGAATGAGCTATTAGTCAACATTTACCTTCGGCTCTGCAACAATTCTAGTCTATTAGCAACACCGGCAGTCATAGGGCTATCAAGGGACGATGATACCGGTCGTTACATCCTGGTGCTGGAGTACGCAGCTCGTGGGAACCTTGCACAACTTCTCATTAAGTCTCCGCCCAATTCCTGGGTAGATGTGTTGCAGATTGCAACAGAGTTGGCTCGCAGATTACAAGTGATCCACAAAGCCGGCTTGATTCACAACGACTTACACCCAGGAAATATTGTATTTATCGGGAATGCTAAACCCATGATCATCGACGTCGGCATAAGCAACACAGTGGAACACTTCAGCAATAATGGTAGTCAAATCTATGGCCGGATAAACTACCTCCCCCCAGAAGTATTCAAGACGTCTGTGCCATATACACAGAAATTCGACATATATTGCCTTGGAACACTTCTGTGGCAGCTCACCGCAAGGTATTGTCCCCGTGGACTTGCAGCAACTCCCCCGGAAGCGGCAGCATCAGCTGGTTTGCGCGAAGAACCCATCCCCGGCACACCCTTAGCATATTCAAATATATACAAAAGGTGCTGGAAATTCAGCCCAGAGGAGCGACCAACTATTGACAAGGTGCTGGCTGATCTCGAAAGCATAGAAATGGAGATTATAAATGACGATTGGTTGGATGTCATCCCCGAAGCTTTGGCACATTTTGAAAAAATCAAACCTGAGATTGCTTTTGAAGAGTCAGAGTTTCAATTTATTGAGGGGTTTAGAAGTCAGTATCACCAAAAGGCTGAGCTGGAAAGTTTGGCTACTTTAGGATAGGTATTATACATATTTGTAAGTATTGGAGTATTGATATAGATAAGAAATCTCATATGTTACTTTGCTGTAAGAGTTTTATAAGAAATTGATTGACAATAAAGGAGTAGTTTGTAGTCTAAAATTATTAGGTCTAGTATAATACTTTAATTAAGAAATTCACTAAGTAAAATAGCTTAAAGCTATTAAAAGACTGAAAAGTAATCTATCATTTATAGATTCTTTGGATATCTGATTTTTAAATATTGTGATAACATCTTCAAAACCAGTAATATCAGAATTCAGGAGACTGCTTAGACTTTGCAAGCCACTAGTTGCAAAGTATGACTTAACTATAACTCATTTTGATCATAAGATAATCTTCATCTGAACTCATAATAATTAATAATAACCTCAGTAGTATATTACTTCTAATCAGGTAGCTCTACTCTGGACCAAAGGAGAAGACTCTAAAGATATAAAAATAAGCATCAAGAAGAAATATTAAGTATCAAATCACAAATAAGAGACTTACTACAAAATAAAATACCTGCTATCTACTAAACAGTAAGATCAAGAAGTCACTCAGGGCTATCTGTTTAAGAACAAATATTCAATAATATAAAGAGAGCTATGAGGATATATATAAGAAGGATTTTCAGTCTGAATCTCTATATAAGAGACCTCTACTATTATATACTCAACTACTATAAAATAGAGACAAGAATCTCTACTGCTACTAAATACCTTTATATATGACAAGAATATAAGATGAGACATCACCTCTACTAAGAATTGTCATAAGTCAGCTCTCAAGAAATTGTGAATATCATATACATAGACAGGTATGAGCAGTAATTGGCCAAGAAAATCCACTAGATCTTCTGGTATACACCCTGGGCCATCTCTAATCTATAGTATATCAAGGTCTCTGACATTCAAAAATTGTCAACCCACCATGCAGACTATCTAGAATAGATGATAGCAGAAGAAGCCCAATCCACTATTCCAATCAAGAGTGAAGAAATATAAGACCTTTAGAATTCCATTCTAGAAGATAATTCAGACCAGTTTATCTATGGTCTAATTGCCCTATTTTAAGGTCCTCTCCTGAGAGCCTATACTCCTTAGAGTCCTACAGATATTCTCTACTTTATAGATAAAAACACTATTAACTAGAGACCTCAGAAACAGCAGAACAATTCTATGCTCTTTGCAGATAGTGATATCATTAATAGTGACATCATTAATGGTGACATCATCAATGGTGACATCATAAATGGTGACATCATCACTGCTGACATCACCCCTCATGATCTAGAGAATAGTGGTGACCTATTTATTTTATGAGAAAATAACATTAATAATCTCTTAAAAAGAGTATATAGATACTCTCTTCTTATCTCCAGAACTTCTTACTAACCTCAGCACAATTGAGAGGTTGTAGAAAATAATTTTGTTGGACTCTCTGAAGAAAATAAGGATAAAGAGGAAGATGATATAACTCTAGTTACACTGAACTTCAGATTAAATAGTAATGATTTTATTAGCTAAATTTGAATAAGTTAGTTAGTTGTACAAATAGTGACTGCACTTTAACTAGCCAAATTTATCACAAATATAAAATTAGCCTTATCTAGTTAGTTAGTCACCTGAATTTCAAATTCATACTAATTAGATAGTTGTGAATTACCAATTATCTAGTTTTATACTTAGTAGAATTAGTATACAAATCTATATAAATATTCCCCCAAACTGTAGTAAATAAACCTCAATCAGTTGAAGTTTGAAGTTAGTTCAAGTTTGAAGTAAAAGATTAGAGAAATTCACTGCCTTCAAGAGACTGAAAAATTCAGAAAATAAGATAACTAGAGTGATGATTGCTTGAGGTTTAAGTTGAAGAATTTATCTTATTATGGAAATCAGAAACCACTACTCAGCCCTAGATACTCAAGATACAAGACTACAGAAATCAGATATCACCTCAGAAATAACATACAAGACTACTAAGAACCTCAAGTTAATAAGTAAATAAATATATAACATGAATAATTCCTGACTATCACTATGGAAATCAATCCAGACTATATATTCAAGATATAAGATCTAGGAAACTCAGTCAAGAGACCACTAAAAACAATGTATGATATGAGTAATCAAGCCATTGACTCATCTGAACTTCTGCTATTGACCTATGAATAATTTCCATCATTAATTATAATTGACTTTTTTCAACATATAATTCAAATGATTATTATGTAATTACTAATTCTGAAAATCAATACAAACATACTCAGATATATAATGCACACTTCACCAAGTGGCACATTGAGCCATACTTGAAGTCTTATAGATATACAAATTACATATCACATTTTGTGGGCTTAACTGTCAAAAGACTTGACCATTTAGCTCAAGAATCCAACAGCCATCTATAGTGGAGAATTTAGAAGAAACTAGTTAGCAACAAGAGGACCAGGGCTAGTAATAGTCTACTTCAGAAGGAGAAACCCACACTATTGTTAGGACAGCCCTCACACTATTCAGAACCAGTAGTCAGAAAACTAAAATAAAAGAAAGAAGTGATCCAGATTATGGTTTATTCTCAAGAGAAAGATGACAACTCAGAGGACAACCAGAACCCATTTAGACCTAAGGCCCAACTCAAGAAAAAGACCTCTCTGAAGAATACTAGACCAAAATCTATAGAAAGAATTCAGATAGAAGTGACTATATTACTACTACTATCACCCAGGCAATACTATTAGACCAAGTATATTTTGAAATATCTAAAGGAGAGAAAGACTATTACCCTTATAACTCTGAATAAGATGACAATTAGAGAAGTCAATCAGACCACCTAAGAGATGAATTCAATCTACATTACTACTCAGATAGTAATATAGTCCTCCAGTAAGATAGACAGAACTCCACTATTTTACAACAGTAAAGAGCAGATAAACTTAACCTCAGTTACATTAGTCCTCTCTCAAATATTCAAGCCTCAGTATTCTAGTCATTTATACTCTGCCATTATCCATAAGAGATAAGGAACTCTAGCTCTCTCAGTATCTCAGTATTCAGTAACCACTATTAGTTAATTAGAAGATTACTACTATCAAGAGTCTCTACTCCAGCATTAGTCAGGAGAGCCAGACTCCCTATACTCCTGCCAAGACACTGCTCTCTACCAGTATCTCCAGCACATCAAGTATCTCCACTACCCCCATCTTTCCAAGAATCATTAAAAAACTCTACCCCAGAACTAGACTCAGATAGTAAAGATGAACTAGATATAAGTTATCTTTAGAAATTCTATGACACAAATAATGAAGATATTGAGAAGTTCTTTGGAGAAATTGAAGTACAAGTAGCTATCAAACAATGGGATGCCTTAAGGAAGCTCAGGATTGTAAAATCTTTTTTGAGAGACCCTGCTCAATCAAGTCAAGCAAAATGGAGATGAAATTCATAAAGAAGAACAAGATTATAATAGTTCTAGTTTCTTAAATAAGGAAGCGACTTGATTCTAGTAGTTCAAAGTAGCTCAAAGAGTTACTAAGAGTTCAGGAAGATCTTGTGATTTCTGGGAGAAAATATTCTGAGCTTTATTCATGAGAACAGAGAGAATATTTATACAAGATCTGAAAGAAGGATCCAGAAGGATCTGAGAAATCAATGGAAATGTCAAGAGAAAGATTCTTGGCAATGATGACAAATAAAGATCTGCAATATTCCATGAAGTTTTGTGATTAACTAAGACTGGAATGGAAGTACAAGAATGTTCTAGCTGTGGCTTAGTGCCAAGAAAGGATTTCTAATCATTTGGAAGATACTGGAAGGAATAAACTACACTAAAATATTACATCTCCCCCTCCTTAAGAATCAATGTCCTCATTGAATTCAGAAGATAATATAAGAAAATAAAACCAAAAGAAAATACAAATAAAATATATCAGCTCATTAGCAAAGGACCAGCCATCCTTGTATAAAGCAAGGGCCAAAGTGTCATCTTAATTGGATGAGAACTGGTTTGAATCTCATTAGTTACAGGGTTTATAGAGTTCTTCTGTAGATCTTATTGCTGATGCTATATCCCTTAGAGTGCCCTGATGTATAATGTACCTGATCAGTACAGTATGTCATCTACTATCTAAGGAGAGAACCTCATGGGCAGTCAATGAGTTTCTTTTTGCTCAAACTCTTGAATGAGGTCTTGGGAGTTCTTGAGATTGGCAGTGGGTTCCCAGGTAGTATTATATTCAGAATAGCCCATCCACTTGACTAAGTATTCTGTGCAATAGTATTGGACTCATTTGTCTAAGATTTTCTCGACTTCATACTCAATGTGGTCTTCAACCATAACTGGTGCTGAGGGTGTCGGAATTTGGCCAGGGTAAGGGGGTGACTGGTTCCAGGCCTTGAGTTGTGACATATGGAATACTGGATATATGTGCATGGTTGTTGGTAGACTGAGATGGTGGAGTAGGTAGAGACTTGCTCAGTAATCTTGAAGGGTCCAAGGTACTTGGGTTGGAATTTGGCTGACTGGCAGTTGACTTGAGATTGGGCCTTGATGTTGTTGACTTTGAGTAGGACCATATCTCCAATAGAGTAGGTGACATCATGATGTTTCTTATCTGCATACTTAGCTTGATGTTATTGAGCCTTTTGCAGATTCACAGTAGCAATCTTGAGAAGGAAATCCATTTTGTTGATAAGGTTCTGAGTAGTGGGGACTTGTGTGTGACTGGATTGCTGGAATGAGACTAGGCTTGCAGAAGTCTCAGGATTTTGACCATGTAGTAACTGAAAAGGAGAAAGACCAGTAGATAATTGGACTGCATTGTTGTAGGTGAACTCAGCATAGGTCAGATAGTGGTCCCAATTATCTTGCTCATAAGACACATAGTTTCTGAGCATTTGTTCAAGTGTTCTGTTCATTCACTCAGTTTGTCCATTAGTTTGAGAGTGAAAGGTAGTAGATATAGCGATTTGAGTTCCAAGAGTCTTGAAGAGTGCTTGCCAGAAGTAACTTATGAATTTGAGGTTGTGGTCACTGACAATTACTTGGGGAAGTCCATATTGATAGAAGACAGACTTGAAAAAGATTCTTGTGATTTCAGAAGCAGTGGCATTGGTTGTGGTTGGCTCAGTGATTATAATCTTGGTGAAAAAGTCCACAAACACAACAATGATATCATAGCCTGATTTGGTTCATGGGAGTTGTACAATGAAGTCCATTGTGACTTGCTTGAACTTCTTGATCGGAATCAGCAAGAGTTGTAGAAGACCAGTGGGCATTTGATTGCTTGACTTGTTTCTTTGGCAAAGATTGCAGCTTTGAACATACTCCTTGATTTCCTTGAGCATGTTGGGCCAGTAGTAGTCTCGTTGAATGTTCTTGATAGTCTTCTCAGTTCCAAGATAACCAGCTAGTGGGGAGTCATGATGTTCATGAAGGATCTTGTATTGTAGTTCTGGATTGGCAGGAATATAGACCTTGTCTTGATAGTATATAAGATTGTCCTTGAGAGTATACTTTTTCTTGAATTCCTTGGTATCCTTTTGTAGAACCAGAGAGTCTTGTTCGTAAGTAGTCTTGATCTGGTTAAGGAATTCAGGTGCCACAGTAACTTGTAAGATAGCAGCGAGGTCAGGTCTTCTTGAGAGTGCATCTGGTACAACTAGGGTTTTGCTGGGCTTATAGATGATGTTTGGAGTGAAGGTCTGAAGTAACTGACTCCACTTGGCTTGTTGATAAGAAAGAGTCAGTTGGGTGTTGATGTACTGAAGAGACCTGTGACCTGTGATCATGTTAAACTCAACTCCTTCTAGGTAGTGTTACCAGGTCTTGAGGGTATGAATGATTGCCAGGAGTTCCTTTTCATGAGTGGCTAGCTTTGTTCTGTAGGGGACGATTTTCTTGACTTGAAGGCAATAGGTCTGTGTCCTTGATCATCATCTTGAGAGATGACTGCACCAATTGTGAAGTTGGATGCATCAGTAGTAACTGTGAACTTCAAGTTTGGGTCCATGTTTCTAAGAACAGGTGCATGGGTCAGGTAGTTCTTGAGTTCTTAAAAGGCTTGTTGACAGAAGGTGTCTCAGATGTAGGGAACATAGTGATCAGAGTTGGGTTCCTTTTGCAGGAGGTTTGTCAAAGATTCCACTATGCCAGAGAAGTTCTTGACAAATTGACAGTAGTATCTAGCCAGACCAAGAAAGGACCTAAGTTTGGTGAGACTTACTGGTACAGGCTACTATTCAATGGCTTATATTTTCCTTGGGTCTACTTGAATTCCTTTGGCTGATACAATGTATCCAAGGTATTTGACTTGATCTTTGAAAAACTTACACTTCTTGAGCTTTGCATAAAGCTTGTGTTTGTAGAGAATCTTGAGGATTTGTTCAATATGTCTGAGATGTTCTTCTTTGGTACTGCTGAAGATCAGGATGTCATCAATGTACATAAGTACAAAGATATAGAGCTGATCTTTGAAGATAGTCTGTATGAGGTCTTGAAAGGTTGCTGGTGCATTGGTGAGACCAAAGGCCATAACTAGAAATTTGCATAGTCCAAATAGTATCATGAATGCTGTTTTGGGTATATCTTCTGGTTTGATGCAAATTTGGTGATACCCAGAGGTAAGGTCAATCTTGGTGAAGTATTTGGCATTCTTGAGAGTGTCAAATATTTGGTCAATGAGAGGCAGTGAGTAATGATTCTTAACAGTAATCTTGTTGAGTATATGGTAGTCTATACACATTCGCAAGGTATCATTCTTCTTCTTGACAAATAGGACTGGGGAGCCAAAAGGTGACTTGCTTGGCTGAATGGCTCCTTGCTTGATGAGTTCATTGAGTTCCTTCTTGACTGCTTCAATTTCAAGTGGTGACATGTAGTACATCTTCTTCTTGGGAATGGCCACATTTGGTACCAGCTTGATTTCGTAATCATGGTCTCTTGATGGTGGCAGGCCAGGCAGTTTGTCCAGAATGACATCCTTGTACTTATTTAGCAGTAGCTTGACACTTTTGCTGATTGATAGCTTCTTGTCTTCTTTCTTGGGTCGGATCAGTACAACAAAGGCACAGGTAGCTTTCTTGAGGGCCTTCTTGAACTGAATTGCCAAAAGGGTTGCAATTGGAGTTTTCATCTGAGTCTTGTCTAGCTTGATTATAATGTTGGCTCCATCTTGGATCAGAGTAACTTCATTCTTGGTCCAATCAATGTATGGGTTATATTGTGTAAGCCAGAGTTTGCCTAAGATCAGATCATGATCTCCTAGGGATGCTACTTCAAAATCTAAACATTCCCAGTACTTCTGAATCTTGAGGGGAAGTTTAGTGGCAATTGAGTCAATTGGTAGAGTGGTGCCATCAGCAGTGACAACTCTACCATTCTTGCTGGCTGGCTTGATAAGAATCTTGAGCTTATCAATAAGGTTCTTGGTGATGAAGTTTTCAACAGCTCTGCTATCTATGAGAACATCTAGTTCTTGACCTTTGACTAGACCTTTGAAGATGAGTATTGAGTTGGCTCAGTTCTCAGCTATGCTAGCAACTTGGTCAGTGCTGCCAAAGCCCTTCTGATCTTGCTTGGTTGGAGACAACTTAGTGACTTCCTTGATGGCAGGCAGAGTGGCTTGCTCCAGGATGAGCTGTACAATTCTGTCACTTTCATTGACAGTATAAGGTTGGTCCTTGTGGTTGACTAGTAGGACTTGCATTTCTCCTCAGAAGTCAGGGTCAATGACTCCAGTGCCAATATCCAGTGAGTGCTTGACACTAAGACCAGATCTTGGTGCAATTCTTGCATAATGTTCCTTGGGTATTTCGACTGCAAGGCCAGTTGGAATAAGCCTTCTTTCATGGGCAGAAATAGTGACTTGTTGAACAGATTGAAGGTCTAAACCAATGGCTCCTTCTGACTATGCTTGAGGAATCTGGGCCTTGGGGTTGACTCACATGAAATTGAGTATAACTTCTTGTTTGACTTGTTGACCTTGAGTGTCTTTGGACAGAACCAGAATTCTCTTGGGTTCAGTAGTCTTCTTAGGACATTTGGTGGTAATGTGGCCAGGCTGTCGGCAAAAGAAGTAGGCTCCAGCCTTCTTGAGGCACTCCTTTTCCTCAGGTGTAAGCTTGTTCTTATTCTTATCAATGGTATCTAGATCCATGAGGGCAGGTCCAATAGTTCTGACTTTGGTTTCCTCCCTTCTGTAGTTGTTGTTGAATGGTGGTCTCTTCTGCTCAAAGTGGTTGCCATAGGTAATAATATCAAACCTATCAGTAATTTTCATTGCAGTATCTAGGTCTTTGGATTCT
The DNA here is from genome assembly GCA_003951145.1 of Jimgerdemannia lactiflua. Taxonomy (NCBI): domain Eukaryota; kingdom Fungi; phylum Mucoromycota; class Endogonomycetes; order Endogonales; family Endogonaceae; genus Jimgerdemannia; species Jimgerdemannia lactiflua. The sequence goes on along the minus strand of RQIL01034444.1, from coordinate 18,993 downwards.
TCTAGTTCAACATGAACTCAGGTTTGTCCCTTGAGACCTTGGATGTACTTGTCAACCTTCTCATCTTTGGTGACATGAGGTAGCTCCAGTAGGATAGATAGGAATTGTATATTATATGCTTATACAGACTTGAGTTGTTTGACATTTGTCAGGTAGTTTTGTGTGACCTTGGTGCTGTTGACAGGTTTGAATTGGCCTTGAATAGCATCTGAGAATTTACCCCAGACCTTGATTCTGCTAGAGAATCTTATATTCTAGACATAATTTCACCACTAGATTGCAGCATTCCCTCAGAGAAGTGTGGTAGCAAATTGGACTAGAACTGCTTCATCCAGATTAGTCAGTTCACCATACTGCTCCAATTGGAAAAGCCAAGTGTTGGTAGACAGTCCTCCTCTTTGGCCATCAAAGGTATCAGGCTTCTGAGGCTTAATGATGACTGTAATCGGAAATACTATTGTAGGTATAGATGTAGACTGTGCAGGAGCTTTGTCCTTCTTCTTGTCCAGTCATTCTTGAAGTTGGGAAATTTGAGCCAATGCAGTGTGCAAGAGGCTTTCTAGAGTCCCAGATGACTGAGTAGGAATTAGCTGTTTCTTCTCTTCTTCTTGCTGAATGTAGAGTGTATTCTGTAGGATGTAGTTATTATAAGAAGTATTACCCCAGTCATTGGCATCCATGGACATGGTGTTGTGACAGATTCTTGAGAGGTTTCTTATTTTGGCAAGATGTAACTTAACTGCTGCTATCAAGTGTAACAGTTCTAGTTTCTTAAATGAGGAAGTGACTTGATTCTAGTAGTTCAAAGTAGCTTGAAGAGTTACTAAGAGTTCAGGAAGATCTTGTGATTTCTGAGAGAAAATATTCTGAGCTTTATTCATAAGAATAGAGAGGATATTAATACAAGATCTGAAAGAAGAATTCAGAAGGATCTGAGAAATCAATGGAAATGCCAAGAGAAAGATTCTTGGCAATGATGATAAATAAAGATCCACAATGTTCTATGAAGTTCTGTAACTAGCTAAGACTGAAACAGAAGTGACAAGAATGTTCTAGCTGTGGCTTAGTACCAAGAAAGGATTTCTAATTATTTGGAAGATACTGGAAGGTTACAGAAAGTACTAGAAAGACAAAAAAAAGAAATAAACTATACTAAAATGTTACAAAGATGCCCATCTTGCACCAAATACAAACTATATAGCAAGATATAATATTCACAAGATCTGGTTCTACATTCAGTTTAATAGTCTTGAGTACTAACAAGAAGTATAGGAGGCTTTGATATATATGAGCCAAGCTGCCAATAAAATACCCAAAAGACTTCTATTACCAGATTCAAGTACAGATGATCAAGACAAACTTGCAATCTGCAGTCCAACTAGTCCTGGCCTCAACTATCTTCCTTAATGGATTATTCCTAGAGCTTAGAAGGCAAGTCATTAGAATGGGTTACTGAAGCATTGAGTAGCAAGTTGTAGGAGTATAAGGATATTGGGAAGCAGACTACAGACTAGCTCAGCAAGTACAAGAGTATTATGAATCAGCTAGAGCCAAGACTCTAAGGATCTACAGAATAACTACAAAACAGGAGAATGCCTACTTAAGAGCCCAGCTAGCCAGCTATAAGAACAGGCCTCTGCCCCCAACTCTAACTCAATTCAGACAATAGTAGCAATAGCAGCCACCACTAAGAGTTCAAGAGGACTCTATGATAATACTCACCAAGTAGATAAAGAACTTAGCCATTGTGGTTGCCCAGCTGAAGAACTAAGGTGGAAGATAATAAGATTATTACCAAGATAATAAACCAGACTACTAGCAATAAGATAACAGAAGTTCATCTCAGGCACTACTAGCTATAACTGTAGGCCTATCTATGACAAGCTCCTATGCTTCAAAATGCTTCAACTGTGGAAACCAAGGTTACATCTAAAGATTTTGCTCAAGGAAACAATCTTAGTTCAATGATAGAAATGTTAACCTCATTCAAATGGATAAAGAGACTTAAGAAATAGAAGAAAAAGTAACCTGACTTCAATGATAAGGTGATATCTCTTCTTACTATAAAGCTTATCTCTTGCCCACATAGACTAGAGAATGAGGAAGACCACTAAGGACCCCACTTTCACCACCTCTGTCAGTAACAGTGACTACAAGAAAGCATCCAAGATATGGCTATTTTTCTTCAAATACTCCACAAGAAAAGGACAAGAGGGTTAGAAGAGATACTCCCAAATCAGAAGTCAGACCATCCAGGGTAACTCTAAGTACTACTCTGCCTGATCTTGAAAAAGATAAGCATATGAGTATAGAATCTTTAGTTGATGAAATGTCCAACAAAATGAAAGAATCTGCTCCAAGGGATCTAGACATTAAAGGAGCAGCAAACTCTATAAAATAGCATCACTTTGGAAATACTTCTATACCCAAAATTCAGGCCTTACTATTGAGTAAGTTATCAGAAGTTAGATGAAAATTCCTAAAGAAGGCCAAAGAAGATACTAAGAGAATTTCTGTCTAAGGACCACATATACAAGAACCTAGTACTATCTATATAGTAGTGCTAAAAATATCAATCTACAAGACTTGTCAATGGAAAAGTACATATAGAAAATACTAGAATCCACATTGATACTATAGTAGTAGTCTGCATTAGTGCTCCCAACGAATCAAATTGAATCGAATTGGACCTAAATTTGATTTGATTCGAAAACTTCGAATTGAATTGAGGTCCAATTCAATTCAAAGTCCAATTCAAACTCTATTTTTAGAAATTGAATAACTCGACGAATACACATCCAAATTCAATGATCTTTGGCTTGTTAGATTCCTCTTACATAGGGGAATCTAACAAGCTAAAGATCATTAAATTTGGATGTGTATTCATCGAGTTATTACATTTCTAAAAATAGGTTTCAAATCAGACCTCAATTCGATTCAAATTCGATTCAATTCAATTCAAATGACCCTCAATTCGATTCAATTCGAATTGATTCAATTCGTTTGGGAGCACTAGTCTGCATCATTACTCAAAGAATGTTGGAAAGAATTGGATAGAGAATTGATGAAAGAACCAAAGCAAGAGTCATTATGGTAGATAGATCAGCATCTACCCCCCTTGGACTCATCAGAGATATATCTATTCAAGTCAGAAAAGCCTGCTTCAATGTACCTTAAGCTTTTGTGACCCCTGTAATCTCCTATGATTTGATCCTGGAAACTGACTGGTTGCACCAAGTTGGAGCTAATATAGACATCAAAAGACAACTTCTAGTCTTCTCTATCTATGAAAAGAAGTATAAGGTATCAATCAAATCAAGAGGAAAGCAAGTCAGGCCTCCAAGACAGAATGGTAAGGATATGGTAATATACTCATCACTATTGAAAATAAGAGTAAAGTGAATTTCCTATAAGAATTAAGAAGTGATTTTGATGCTCCTAGAGACCAAGAAAGTGAATAAGAAGATTACTTTACTAGAGTCATTGATATTGAAGGCCTACAACTAAGCATTGACTGGGCTATTAGTGAAAAAACAATACTTGAATTTGCAGGACCATCTATATAACCACCACCCCCACTGGTAGAGAATTGAATCATGCAAGCCCTCTGCCTAGACATATATGAGAATTACAACTACTTTCACTTACTAAGAGATGATTGCAGCAACTGCCAAATCCTTGATCTCAAGAAAGTTCCAATACTAGCAATTGAAGATAAGGATAAATTGAAATAAGTCTCAGTCCTCAGACAAACACAACTGCCAACCCCAAAGGTTTTCAAGAAGACCTATAAAGAAGAATAGAAGACACTCTTTTATCAATCATTAGAGACTATAACAGTTGAAGACAAAAATAATAATTTTTATATCATTACTTAAGCCCTCCAGATTACTCTGTCCACCTATAACAAGTACTGAAAAAGATTGATACAACCTATCTTCTTCCATTACCACTTATATTACACACACTTTTCACAAACCTTTTAAATAGTTTATTAAAGAAAGCAACTAACAATATGGCTACAATTCAATCCCCTGGTTGGTATACTGGATTAGAAGCTAGGGTGACATTCAGATGGTAATAAGGGACAAGAGGATATGGTGGTCTTTCAGAAAGACATCTAGTGGAAGTAGAGGAAGAGAATGACAAGAAGCTGAGAGAAAGGAGAGCAGCAAGGAACCATGAAGCTTTATGGCAGTAGTGAAGAATAGAGCTGAAGGGGGGGGCTAGAATGGTTAATAGTAGGTGAGAAGAGAGAAAGGAAAGATAAGTAAGAGTGGTGGAGCTAGGCCTGGCATAAGGGATAAGGGGGTCAGTGGGGTCAGTACTGGTAGGGATGGAGGGCCTGCTGATAATAGTGTGACTGAGGATCTGGAAAAAAAGGAGATGTGGCTGCTAATTAAACCAAGGGGGTGGCTGAAGGATCGAGAGTGGTACATAAGAGCAATCTGGCAGATGGTATAATAGAGCTAGTCATAGTACCACTACTTAAGAAATCTATTTCAGAATTTACCATTATACTGAATTTCTGAGAGCTGGCAGTGATGGCTAGGATAGTGCTAGTGCTATAGGGTAAGTAATTAAGAAAGATGGCATCTGTAAAGTTCTTGAAGAATCTTGAGGATATTGAAGTGGGGTTTGTCAAGGAGGTAAAGGAGTGTGAGTTGGTAAGATAGCAGTCCCAATAGCATAGTGTCTATGATGAGACCCTAGAGTAGTACATCTGATGATCAAGGGAGTCCTAACTATATCAATGAAGAAGATAAAGAACAGAGTTGAAAAGGTGATGAGGAAGTATAGCAAAGTTATTGATATTTGATTTTAGTTGTAGAAAGAGATGACTTTCTGTACTAGTAATATAGAGATGCAACTGAGAGTGACTGGAAAGGAGATGATAGGAAAAGGCAGCAACTGGCCTAGAGTGCTGAAGTAGGACCCCTTTAAGTACAAGGTGTCTAGGGTCAAGAGTATGGAAAAGGATGAGGAGGATCTATTGATGGTGCTCTAGAAGTTGGATGGGGCTATGGAGTAGAGAGAGAAGGCTTGGTAAGTCTTTGAAGAGACAACTATATTTATAAAGATTAATGATAAGAAGATTTAAGTGAACAAGAAAGTTCAGAAAAGAGTGCAGAGGAGAAAGTAGCAGCAGAAACTCCTGGCAGGATTCAAGACAGGACCTGGGAGTGAGGAGCTTAGTGAAGTATCAGGGCTGGGAGTATGGCAGAAGGGGCCTGGGGGCTTACACCACTCAGTATATACCCCTGGGAAGGGGAGCTCTGTTGGATGAGAAGAGCTCTAGTTTGATAACTGGGTCACAGAAGGAGATAGTAGTAGGGGTGAGGGAGACACTCCATTAGCAGCTGCAACAGAAGAGGAAATAGTGATTGAGGTAATAGATGTTATGATAAAGGTACATAGAATGTCTGGTTTAGTATTCCAGATATGGCTATGAGAGGACTGGTAGTTGGGGTGACTAGTGAGGATCTGTTAGATATATCTGAAGAGGAGTGGGATGAGACAGCCAGTACTGGGCCTAGTGGGGTGCAAGTGGTAGATAAAAGATCAATGATTCCAGAGAGTGAGTGTATGGAAGAGGGACTGTGGCTGTGCAGGATGGTGACAGAATTGGTAAGTAAAGAGTTGGATAGAGTGAACTTTTACATTATAGATGAGAGAACTTGGAGTAATATCTTGGTAGGGGTTGGTATCATGGAAAAGCTGAAGATGGAATACTTAGCAGTACTGCTGAAAGATAAAGAATATGAGGTAGATACTTCTCAAGAAGCAGAACTGGGGCAGCAGCTCAGAAACTAGTTGTTGAGAGTTGGAATACCTGGAATAGAGTAGGGCTATAGGAGGCAGCATGTGAGGACTACTGTATGGAAATAGAGGAGAAGGTAGCAGCAATAGATCAAGAGATCTTAGTAGAGTTGATGATCAGGGAAAATGTGGAGGCCAAGTTGGAAGCAGAAAGGAATCTGGACTTATTACAGATAGATCAGGACCTAGAGGTATAGAGTTGTACTTCACTCAAACATTATTCTTTATGAATAGTACTACTAATATTTTTTCACTCAATATCAATGGATTAAGAGATTCTGTGAGACATCAAAACATTTTTACTTGGCTTAAAGACCTGGACACAGACTTGTTTCTTCTTCAGGATGTGTAATGTGAGAGTAATGTAGACAAGCTGAACTGGTCAAGAGAGTAGAGAGGGGTGGCTGAATGGAGGGAAAAGGTTGGAATTCTAATATATAAGGGTAAGAGAGAATTGCAAAATATTGGAGGATGGGAGAAATGTTTGCTATGGAGGATATGGGTAAGGCTAGGTTGGAGACCAGTAGTGGTAGGATCTTACTACTATCTGACCATATAGGGGCTGCAAGTGGCTTGGTTGAAGGAGCTATTAGACAATGAGTCATTGGCAGAGAATAGTGTTGACATACTTAGCAGAGACTTTAATATAATTAGAAATACTACAGTGGATCACTCTGATGGTAGGCAGAGAGTAACTGGTCAAAGTAGTGGATTGGACTGATGAGAGGAGGTGGAGTATCTGAGTGCCCTGGAGGATGCAAGATGATCAAAGTGGAGAGTCAAGTAGTGTTTACACATTGGGTAGATGGGCTGGGAATATGGATTGATTGGATTCTTATAGTGAATTGCTAGAGAGTAGATATCTGGAAAGAATTAGATGTGATGTAGTATTCCTGATCAGATCATTGTGGGGTATTAGGGCAAGGTATTGGAGGGAGTAGAGATGGGTCTAGATATTGGTGCCTAAATTATTCTCTTTTTGAGAACAAGAAGGTGTGGGGAAAATAGTATCTTGAGGTGGGGACCAATATTGTAAGATGGCAGGGAGAAGAGATTTCAGTAGGAAACTAGTGGTTGAAGTTAAAGGATACTGCCTGGATCTTTTGGAGAGAGGCAGAGCAAGCAAAGGGAAGACTCAGAAGAAAAAGGATGGTGGGAGCTTCATGGTGGTTAGAATACTTACTGCTTAAATTATCTAGTATCTAAGGAGTTGTAGAGGAGGAGAAGGAGAAGTAGAGGGCTGTGAGAGTGAGGATGGAAATTGAAGAACTGAAGATGGTCTTACATAAGGAGAAAGAGGTACAGATTCAAGGATTGGAGATGAGACTGAGGTGGTAGGGACTGGAGGATGGGGAAAGATTGATAAAATATCTGACTAGACTCCTTTGAGTACATAGGGTGCAGCAGAGATGAGAGGGTATTGTTGGGGATGATGGTGCCATATTGACTGGAGTACAGGGTATCCTGGAGTCACTTCAGAAGAGATGGGACACCTTATGAAGTGAGGAGAAGGGAGGAGAGGATGGTGAGACTATTGAGGAGTTCTTAGAGGAGTGAAGGCCCCCAAAGATGGAGGGGGTAGAGAATCTAGTGAAATCCATCTGAGAGAAGGAAATTCTGAGTGTACTTTTGGCCACAAAAAATGGGACAGCACTGGGTGAAGATGGTCTGCCTTGAGATGGTAGAGAGAACATTTGGTATAGAGAGCATAGAAGAGACCAGGGTAGGGCTCAGTAGTAGTTGAATCTTACTACTGTCTGATAGTCAGGAGTGTAAGAGTAGAATAGCTTGATGATTTACTGAATAGTAGAGCTTTGGTAGAGACTGGGATAGATTTATTAGATTGAGATTTTAATATGGTTTGGAATACTTCAGTGGATTAATCAGATGGGAGAGCAGGTATATCTAGCTAAAGTAGGGAGCTGGAAAGATAGAAAGAGATAGAGTAACTGAGTGTATTAGATGATACTAAGAGAGAAGCCAAGTTGAGGGAGACAGCAGGGCAGGCTGTTGAAAAGTACTGGGTGGCAAAGAATGGAGCTAAGCTATGGAGGTCAGTCTGTGAGGATTATAGGGAGAAAGCAGAGAAGAATGATGAGGCTGATTGGGAGATTCTGGCTGCAATGGAGAAGAAGGAGACTGAGGATGATGAGGTGGAAGCTGAACATCTCTTGGACTTGTCTAGGATGGACATTGAACTGGAAATCTGAATGAGCTGGGAAAGTTACACTACCTTTAAACTATATTCCCTATAAATAATATAACTAATATTTTATCACTGAATGTTAATAGGCTATAGAGTGTGGCACAATGTTAGAACATTTTTGAATAGCTTTAGGAATTGGAGGCTGATCTTTTTCTACTGCAGAATATGAGGTATGAGGATGATATAGATAAGCTAAATTGGACTAGAGAATGGAGAGGAGTGGCAGAATGATATAGAAAGGTTGAGATCCTGATTTGCAAGAGTAGAGGAGAGTTGATAGATATTAGAAAGTGGGGAGAGCACTTACTATAGGGAGTATGGAAGAGGCCAGGGTGGGGTCTGGTAGTGATTGGTTCTTGTTACTGTCCAGTAGTCTGAGATGAGAGAGTGGAGTGGCTGAAAGGGTTACTAGATGATAGAGTACTAATAGAGGCTGGGGTAGATATTCTGGGTAGTGACTTCAATATGGTATAGGATATCTCACTAGATCAGTCTGATGAGCAGAGATAGCTGGCCATAGTGGTGGACTGGACAGATGAGAGAAGATTGAGAGGCTGAGTGCTCTAAGAGATGCTGGGAGAGTCAAGTAGGGAGTAGCTAAGACTTCATGCATTAGGTCAATGGACTGGAGATGAGGATTGATTGGGTACTCTTGGTGAACTATTAGGGAAAGAATTTTTAGCAGGATCTTAGAGTAGTTTGGTGCCCCTGATCAGACTATTGGGAGTGCTTGGGCAGGGGAACTTTGGGAGAAGTAAAGATGGACCCAAATATTGGTAGCTCAACTGCACTCTATTGAAGGATGGGGCTTTGTAGAAGAGATAGAAGGGGGAGATGAGGGCTAGTATTGCTAGGTGGCAGAAGGAGGGGGCCCCAGTGGGGGTCTGGTAGATAAAACTAAAGAAGGTAGTGAAGATATACTGGAGAGAGATTGGGAGGCAGAAGGATAGACTTCAGCAAAAGAAGAGACTGTGGGCATCTCAATATATAGAGTAACTGCTATTGTAGTAGTCAGATATAAAGAGACTAGTGGGGGAGAAGGAGGAGGACTGACAGGTGGTGAGAGTGAGAATGGAGATTAAGGAACTAAAGAGAGTGTGAAGGATGGAAGAGAAGGCTCATATTCAGAGAATAGTAGTAAGACTTAGATAGCAGGAGCTGAAAGAAAGAGAGAGGCCAACCAAGTATCTTTCTAGGCTGCTGAGAGTATAGAGGGTAAGGCAGTAGTAAGAAGGGATTATTGAAAGAGATGGCTTCTTGATAACTGGGGTCCAGGGGATTCTCAGGGAGCTGAAGGATGGATGGGAGAAGCTGTGAAGTGAGGAGGAGGAAGGTGAGGGTAGTGAGGCCATTGCAGAGTGTCTGGAGGAATTGGTAAGACTGGTGAGGGAGGAGGAGATTCTGCATATCCTTGCAGTTACAAAGTTAGGTACAGTCTCTGATGAGAATAGACTAGTGCTTCCAATGAATCAAATTGAATCAAATTGGACCTAAATTCGATTTGATTCAAAAACTTTGAATTGAATTGAGGCCCAATTTGATTCAAATCAATTCGAATTGAGGTCTAATTTGATTCGAGGTCCAATTTGAACTCTATTTTTAGAAATTTAATAACTCTATGAATATACATCTAAATTTAATAACCTTTAGCTTATTAGATTCTTCCTATATAGGGAAATCTAATAAGCTAAATATCATTAAATTTGGACATATATTTGTCAAGTTATTACATTTCTAAAATAGGTTTTGAATCAGATCTCAATTCGATTTGAATTCAATTTGATTTGAACTCAATTCAAATTGAAAAATCCCCAATTCGATTCGATTCAAATGACCCTCAATTCAATTTGATTCAAATTGATTCAATTCATTTGAGAGCACTAGGATGGACTGCCTTGGGACTTCTGGAAGAGGATGGTAAGGGTAGAGGGTATACTTCAGGAGATGAGAGATATGTGTGATGAAATTATCAAGTCTGGGATCTGGCTGGGTGGTCAGAAGTTGGGGTTGGTTGCACTACTTTATAAGAATAAGAGATAAAGAGAGAACTGAAAGAACTGAAGGCTGATTATGCTCTTGGATATGGACAGAAAGCTGGTTATGAAGGTACTGGTAGTGAAACTATAGATAGTGGCACAACAGGTTCTGAGGGGGAACAAAGGGGGATTTGTTGGCAGGTAGTTGATCAGAGATGGGACAGCTTGGGTGTATGGCATTATAGAAGAGGCTAAGGCAGATAGTGTGGATAGCTGACTGGTTTTCTTAAATCAAGAGAAGGTCTATAACAGAGTATAGTAAGTCTGATTGAGAAAGATACTAGAGAGGATCAGAGTCTCCAGGGGTTGGGGGAGCTTCATCATTTGCCTTCTGGAGGAGAGCTAGGCAGCAATTATAGTAAATAGTTACAGAGATACTGTTTTTCCACTAGGGTGTGGGGTGCCACAGGGGGATCCCCTGTTATCTATCTTGTATACATTGTTATTGGAGCTACTGTTGGACAGAATTTGGCAGAGAATTGATAGGCTGACTGTACTGGAGGTGAATTGAAAAGTAGGGGCCTTTATAGATAATATAGTAGTAGGTCTGGGCACTACTGTAGATGTGGGGAATCTCAAAGAGGCCATAAGTTAGTATGAATAGTGTTCTGGGCAGAAGCTAAATTGGCACAAGTATGAAATGATGGTCCTGGAAAGTAGATTGGTTAGAGGGGACATTATTGGGTCTATTATTTCCCTGGGGGAGGTGGTGTGGTATCTGGGAATATTCCTCTCAGTATATGGTTTAGTGCTATCTATAGCCTAGTGAGAGGCCAGAGTGGGTGCATGGGGAGATACACTGAGGAGCTGGAGAGAGTGGCATATCTCTCTGGCCAGTAGAGTGACTATAATGAACATTTACTGGATGCTAAAGCTGTAGTACCTGATATATCACTTGGACTTTCTGGCTTGGATAGTCAAAAGACTATTGAAGCTAGTGAGAGAGTGGATTTGAGTAAGCCACAGAAGTCAGATTAAGTGGGAGGTTTTGGAAATGCTGGTGGAGAGAGGAGGCCTAGGGCTGGTTGACTTTCCTAAATGATTGTACTGTCTTTGTATATAGTGGTTGAAGAGAGTAGCAGTGCTGAAAGGGAGTGGTTGGGTCCTGCTGCTGCAGAAGGTGTGGAAGGCAAGGTATGTTCTCCAGAGGTCATCTGGAGACTTACTGGTATTGGTGGAGGGGGAAGGAAGTAGAAGGCTCTGATATAAGGAGTTCTAGTGAGGAGTAGTTGAGGGGGTACATAGGATTGGCATTAGGTGAGAGGGCTATATCAAAGCTGGACAGTAGGACTCTGGGATGTGGCAATGGCATAGACTGCTGCTAGGGAGGGGGGGTATACTGGTAATAGACTTTGATCTGGGGGCTGGGGTGGATAATTAATGTGGGCTGGGGCAGGATCTCTGGCCTGAGGGATGGCAGTATACAAAGATTGGAGAGCTGTAAGACTGGAGAGGGTTGTGGATCTGGGGGATAGAGATAAAAAAGTAGATGTCTCTCAAAATTCTGAGTAGTTTGGTAGAGGGTTTTATAATAGAATATTATATATATTGAACTTCAGGTTAGAGAATTTGATGCCAGAGAGTACCTTTGAGTGTGAAGAATATATAGGAGTGAGGCAGGAGGGGGGGGGTAGTGCAGACTCTAGAACATTGACTTGGGGAGTACAAGGTTCTGAACAACTTCTGGAAAGTAACTGGGTGGGGTCTACAGTGGTTATGGGGCTAGTTACTGGGAGGTATTGAAGAGGTAAATATTGAGAGACATTGGTAATGAGTAGCTCACTCTGGGATGAGTGTTGGCAATCTGGGTAGGACTGATAAGTTATTGGCAGATAGTATTTGAGAAGAGCAGGATAATGATAAGGAGGAAAAAGAAGATGAGGTGGGAGAGACTATTGGTAGATATTCTATCAGGCTAGCAGAGGGAGTGGGGCTCCCAAGGGGGGCACTATTGAAAGCTAGTAGTAATCATTTGTGACAAGAATGAGAGGAGAGTTCAGGTTATTGGGGATGAGGTGGTGTTCAGGCAGATGAGAGTAGGAGAGTAGAGAAGTGAGAGAGTAGGGTAGGATAAAGGTAGGATGGGGTTACTGGTGTGGTATGAGGATACCTTCTATGTTATAGATAGTTAATAATAATAATAATAATAATAATAAAAAAAGACAAGAGGATGAGAGTTGATAAGAAGATGTGAGAGAAGGCACAGGAGAGATAAAGGCAGTAGGAGCTTCTGGTGAGCTTCAAGAATAAGTTGGGGGTAATAATGGATAGTAGGCTAATTGGAGAGCCAGAGAATGAGAGGGTGGGGAAGCCTTCTGGATAGCCTGGTGGTCTGGAGGTCTCCCAATATACTCTCTGATATATCAAAATTATTGGAAAGAATGAGTTAGAGTTCTTTGTAGACTTAGATGAGATGCTAAAGATAGAGGAGGTGGGGAGATCTATGATCTCTCTGGTGCTAGGTATAGCTGAGGAGAAGGGAGAGAAAGAGGATATAGTGATGAAAGGCACATTAAGTATGAGGTTTGGTATTTCTGATACTGGCAAAGAAGGCCTTATTATTGAGATAGTAGAGGAAGAGCTGGTAGATGTTTTGGAGAATGGAAGAAATCAGTAAGTACAGAGTTGGGTATGGTCAAGTAGAAGGAGGAGAGGCTGGTGACACTAAGAGGGGGCCACATTGGAGAAGAGAGATGAATGCATAAATTCCTAAGAGACTTAGTGGATGAGGAACTGAGTGAGGTGGATTTTTGAATTCTGAATAAGGAGATATGGTAGAAGATTTTATCTGGTGGAGGAGTGGTGGAAAAACAGAGGTTGAGAGTCTTGGCAGTTATGCTTTAGGAAAAAGAATATGAGGTGGATTCTGATAGAGAGGTGGCACTGTTGGTAGTGGTTGAAGAGAAGGCATCTAGATATTGGCAGGCATAGAGTGGGGCAGCAATATGGAGGGCTGCTTGTAAGGAGTACAGGAAGAAAATGGAAGAAAGAGTGGATGAAGTTGATTGGGAGGTCCTGGCAGGGCTGGAAGCTAGAGAGAGTGAGGAAGCAGAAGTTGAGGCTGAATGCAGGATGGACTTGTTGAGGATAGATCTGGAATTGGAATTGTGAGAGGTCTGGGGGAACTGCATAACACTTTAAACTCTTTTTCTATGAACAGTACAATCACAATTTTTTTGCTGAATATCAATGGGTTAAGGGGCTCTGTGCAGCATTGGAACATTTTTGCTTGGCTGAAGGGTTTGGAGGCAGATCTCTTTCTGCTGCAGGATGTTTTCGTGACAGGATGTATATATACTTCTAAGACAGGACGTGGTGATTTTGCGAGAGCATACTTCTAAGATAGGACGTGGCAATTTCGTGAGGACGTGAAGACGTGCACCGTACGTGGCGATTTCGCGAGGACGTGAAGAAGCACGTGATTTCGTTTGCTTAGTACTATGTGGCACAAGTTATGCCTGTGTATTTTATTATCGAATTTCGCCCCGTCGGCTTTTAAGCTTAGCTAGACGTTGGGCCGATTTCAGTGACTTGTTTACTGGGCGCTGTCACCAGAGCTGTGAGGTAATATAAAGTGATACGCGGTTGTATGTACATATGTATATGCACAGATATATATACATTATTGTGCAAACTGCATTTTGCCTGGCCAGTTTTATCTTGCGATTTTAACAAATAATATTAATAATAATTCTTACGTCATCTCTGATAATCTTGGTAAATTGGACAAGCGTCCTCTGTGTAGCAGTTCGTGTCCAGCAGATCTGCTAAAATGACGAGTAGCAATTCTCCGTTTCGGGCGGCTACCCAATACTTACGGTGGCTCAGCCGAGTTTCGATACAAACGTCTTTTTGATTAACAAGTATGCGAATTTCATTATCGAACGACACTTCTGGCGAAGTCCTTGTCAAGGTTTCCGAGTCCAATGATCTCCAGTCGGAGCTCTCTACCAGCCATTCCTTCTCGTATGACACAATCAAGGATAAAGACAAGATCGCCATCGAGATTTTTGATCAGAAAAATTACAATAGCATATTGTTCAGAAAATATAGTAAAAAGTGAGTAGAACCAGAATTCTCGAGCCATGACTTTGATTTTAAAGTACTATATTTGTTTATAATTAACTCCTCTTCGTTGTTACCTATGATACTTCAGATTGTTCAACGCACTTTTCAAGCCAGATACTCGGTCACGGGAGCTGCTTCAAAAAATAATGCCACCTAATGCGAACGGCCCCGTTCTGCTCGAGCTCAACAGCCATAAAGATCTCGACGACATCGCTTGGGAATACGCGTGGGCCGGCAAGGATTATCTTGTCCGTCTGTGCATGTTCACACGCGTGCACTGGCGCGAAGGACCTCAACTCCCGCAACTTCCGCTGCGTATGGTCGTCGTAGCACCAGACCCCTGGGATTCCAAATTGTCAAATCTGCATTATAGCGACCAGTTCCAGAACTTTATCGACGAATTTTATAAGCATTCGAGAAAGGTAATGTTGGAGCGCGTGCTGCCGGCCACTGTCAAAAATATGGATTCGTTGCTCGCGGAAAAGCAAGCCGAAACAGCTACGGTGCTTCATTTCATGGGACGCTGTGTCAAATTGGAAAATTCGAGGGCCCTTGTATTCGAACATTATGACACCGGAAAATCCGAAAGCGTTAACGCGCTACGCCTCATCAGCGACCCCAGGAGATTACGCCTCGCATTCCTAAGCTCTAATAACTCTCGAGAAGTCGCGTTCAGTACGCAATCGGTTCATACTGCGACATGCCTGACGACATTGCTCGCAAGTTTGAGGTACATTTCTACCATTGTCTTGCCCAAGGTCAATCTATTGACAAGGCAATGTTCAGAACGCGCTTGGAACTGGCGGATATGCATGACAGGTGACAATGCGAATACATGCCGGGTTCGATGGTAAATCATATTATATATAATGGTTTTTTCGTTGTGCAATTTTACAGATGGTTAAATTATTTTTCTTATACATAAACAGATACTCTACTCGACTGCTTCCCGGTCATCCGATAGCCTTTTCCTATGTGACCCTGGTCACCCAACGGTCAATTTCCTCGTGCCCCCCAACAACCTCGATGCCACAATGCCCACCACATCGAAATTTTGTGGACGCAAGGAGGAGCTTACCAAATTAATTACCCTATTGAGGCGAATGGCGACTCGCGCGCAGCAATCATCTTGTAATGTTTGCACAATTACAGGAATTAGCGGTCAGGGCAAGGTTAGTCACTTATAATATATCATCCGATTTATTACCTTATAACAAATATTTAATACCTATATAATATATAAATTACATTAGACAACACTGGCAAGGAAGGTGATACAGCAGATTCAGGATAGTTTCCCAGGGGGGATCTTCGCTTGGCAGTTCCGCGACGATGCGCCCATATCGGCAATAAATTATCTCTGGGAACTGGTTAACACCATGCTCCCTGACCAGGTGAACGAGATCTTCCCGAACGGCGAGCCCGCGCCAAATCTTCTGAGCAATCGCGACGTCCATAAGCTGGGATGGACCATCTTTAATAAATTCCAGGCCTCTTGTTTGTTAATCCTCGATCACGCTGACACCTTGAAGCGCGCGCAGGATTCAAGTAGCGGCGACGACAATGCCGTATCGTTATGGTTATTGCTTCAAGAAGTTTCGTCGAATCAGGGGATCTCCATAAAAATTCTTGCAACCTCGCACGAATCTCTAGGGTGGCCGCTGGAGAATGTGATACCTCTCGATAGCTTCGTTTCCGATATCAGCAGTGGTGTTGGCGTGTTTGTTAAAAATCTTGAGAGAACGGCAATCGAGAGGATGAAGAAAGAGCAGGAAGAGGCGCAGACGAACGAAAATCCGAGCCAGTGGCTGCATGATCTTTTGATGCGCGTAGATGGGCACGCGCTCTGCCTGAAACTCCTTGCCAAAGCCGCCAGCTCACTCAATAATTGCGACCTATCGTTGAAGGCTATCGTCCGTGGACATTATGACACAATGCTTAGAGATGACGAGGCAATGAGAATCCTCGGCAATGGTTTCAGAACAATGATCAACGTACTTTCAACCCGACAACGTCTACTGTTATATACATGCTCACTCTTCAACAAACCAGTCAAGAAGGAGCACATTATTGAAATAAGTAAATGTTTCGACTATGAATTAGCAACCGCGGAAAGGCATGATTCCACGGGTCACCTCAATAACGAGGATCTGCAACAGTTATGTCGTGTCGGACTATTGCTTGAGGTTGACAATCAATATAGGTGTCACACTGCTGTTGGTATAGTTACCAAACAGCTTAGTGGTGTTTTCAAACTTCAAGAGAATATGGCGAACAACTTTGTTATTCGACACTATGCGGCGGAAGAAGGATTCGTCGAGGTTGTGAGGTTGCTCATGACCGAGTTAAATGTGAACTCGAATGCTAAAGACGGCAACTGGTGGACGCCGCCGAACGAGGTACCAGAACTGGGGCGCGTCGAGGCCAAGTGGATTGAGATGAAGCATCTAGAAACGGCGACATCTCTGAACCAACTAGCGTACCTCTACACCAGACGGGTCAATTACGACAAGGCAGAACCGCTTTACGAACGGGCGCTCGCGATCCGCGAAAGGGTGTTGGGATCGGAGCACCCAGACACGGCAACGTCTCAGAACTCTCTGGCTTTGCTCTACTACAAACAGGGCATGTACGACAAGGCCGAGCCGCTGTACGAACGGGCGCTGGCCACCCGCGAGAAGGTGTTGGGATCAGAGCACACAGACACGGTATTGTCTCTGCATAATCTAGCTGTGCTCTACGATAGCCAGAAGGCGTATAACAAGGCCAAACCGCTGTGCGAACGGGCGCTGGAGATTCGTGAGAAGATGCTGGGATCAGAGCACCCAGACACGGCAGCATCTCTAAATGGACTAGCTTTGCTCTACTCCAACCAGAAGATTTACGACAAGGCGGAACCGCTGTACGAACGGGCGCTGAAAATTCGTGAGAAGGTGCTTGGATCAGAGGACCTAAGCACGGCAGTATCTCTGAACAATCTGGCTGTTCTCTACCAAAATCAGGGGAAGTATAGCAAGGCTAGGCCATTATTCTATCGAGCGATGGCAATACGTCAGAAGATATTGGGATCAGAGGACGCACGGACGGTACGATCTCGAAAGGCTCTGGTTAACTGCCACCCCACAGTTTAGTGGCATTACTACTTATCTGCAATCGTATGCATTTCTCTGGAAGCCTTGAATCCAAACTCCTGAGGGACATATCGTCAAGCACCAGCATACCAGGCAAATTTACAAAGTGATGGTGATGCTCTGTCGATTTCTTGTTTTATTTTATTTTTTGCTTCGCCCTTATCAAATATTTTTTCATTGACTTATGTAAATTCAAACTATTATTTTTTATTGTTTGATGGATTGTATTTTAAATTGGGGTAGCTCACTATTGCAATAAATTCGTGACAATTAAAATGGTAGCGACATAGTGATGAGGATCATAAGATAACCGTACAATAGATAGCGGTATGATCAAGAGTGGGCACACCGTCAGTGACAGATTTAACAGTGCCGTATTTTTGAATTTCGTAGCGGATACCCAACGGCATGTAAACCAGGTATGTTAGTTAGCTGTGCTGTCCGCTTGACCGGATCGGATGGTTTGATGAATTCTTTCCATACTACGGGCTCCTCAAGTGGCCTTCCACCCCTCGTCGGAAGGTTGTACGTTCGCCGTCGTATGCCGCCGCGGAAGCAAGCTACCCCAGCCAAGCGGTACAAATATAATGAATTCGGATGCGAAACGGTGGCGAAGCTAGAATACAGAATACAGTCGTCATGGCCCTGTAATGAAAGGCCGAACACTGGTGAGATGTCCAAAATACGTTTGTGATGGCCTACAAGGAAACTCCACAGTCAAGTCGACATCCCCAAGAATATTTACGTTGGCAACTTCACATATGCAAGAACTCCGCATACATTGATATGTGGTAATGAACAGAATTACCATGAACTATCTTCAGATTGGACAACGTAATGATATTGACGAGAATTCGGTTGCGAAGAATAAAAATTAATACAGCGAACAGCCCAGTAATGACAATAGTCAAACATTTGGGCTTATTGATCACAACTCGCCGATATAACTAAAAGAGCTCCCTTCCTCTCGCCTCGCACCCTAGAAGAAACTAAACACGGAATCCGGTCCCCTCCTCACCTTAAACTTCGCATACCACCTACACGGTTCCCACAGTGCGATCAACCCCATCACCTAAATAACAAGGTATACAGCAACCCCAAGGTCAACCCTCCCGCCAGTAACCACGTCATGGACCGCCCACGCTGCCCCAGCATACATATGTAAGATATAGAAGAAAAACGCGGACCGTCCGTAATCGAGCAAAGGACCCTCCCTGACAAACTTGTAAAAGTAATTTGCGGATTCCGTGGGATGATGTAGAATGCGTCGAGGAGGAGGTGGTTGACGGCAAGGTAGAGAGCTGAGTGGGCGAGATCCGGGGCGTACTTTACGGTGTTGAAGTAAGTCTGGAGAGAGACGAGGTAGGGATTGTTGAGGGGCGAGCCCGAGTGAGCTGGCGGGAGGAGGGAGTGCCGAAGCCGCCGAGGAGGCGAATGAGGAGGAAGAAGAGGAAGAGGAAGGCGAATATCGAGGTCAAAACATACAATGTGAAATTTCGCGCTGGCCCTATTGTCTCGCTTGCCCTTGATCATGATGTACCTAAACGCGACGCCGAAAAGTGTGAACGCAAACCAGTCATGGGCGGATATATGGAGTAGAGGAAGCCCGAAAGGCCTACAATACGATCACGCATATAAGTCAACCATCGGGTCCCATCACATAAAAAACACAGGCAAGCATCCCCTTAACCACTCTTCGTCCCTCACTGCCCCACCCCCCTCAAAAAAAAAA